>JAQGAY010001372.1:0-14760 GCA_034698085.1 Polydesmus angustus | reverse complement strand
AACAAAAAACAATAAAATTAATGGATAGGCAGTTTGCTTCTCATTTTTGAAAGCAATTTCGAGGCTGGGCGATATTTATGATTCGCCCTACTTATGCTCGTGGATAGACGACGATGTTTTCCGGAAGTACAAAAACGCGTGTTCCGAGACATATAATAATAATAAATAAAATAAAAAAGTAAATATGCAAAAATAATAAAAATGAGTTAAGTTTTGCTTCATTCTTCATCTTCGAGTAAAGAGAAAAAGATGAAAGCTCACGCAATTTCCTCAATTTGTAATTTTAAAACAATCCTCACCAGGCGGGGAGAGAGACTTTTATCCAATCACCTCGATAATAATAAAAATAAAAAGGTGGTGGAAAATGGCATTAAAAAAGGCCTCAACCTCGGCGTGACGTCATTAGACGAGAACAGCGTGATCTTGATAGCAGTTCGGATGTGAAAGGAACTCTTTTTTGATGATGTTGAATTGATAAATGGATGGTGCATATCTTCCAAACGTTCCCTTCTACTATTTTTTTTTTTCTTTCTTTCTCTCCCAAATAAATTTAAGTCATTCATCATCCATCGTTGAAAGAGAAAACGTCGTTATCTACGTCGCTGAAAATACAATAGAAAGCGCGCGCGTGCGATCGTGCCACCCATCGATGACGCCCAATGAGAAAAGAGTTTTTTTAAAAAAAAAAATAACATCCTCGGCTCTCAAATTGTGATTGACCCCATTAAACTAACTTTTACTCGACGATGAATTTATTTATGTTTAACCCCATCATCTCGATATCAAATTTCAAATAATCGATTTTTACAAATTTAGGGATAGAAAAAAAAAATGGGTTTTCCAAACACGCAGGCGCCATTTTACGCTCGTCGACTTTTCCCAATCACATCACTTCCTCTGTTCTTTTTCTCTTCCCCCACCACCACTTTTTCGCTCACATTTTCCACTCTTCCTGACTAATTAGTATGCTTTTCTATAACACGAGAATCCCGGTTCTCTCCTCCTTTTATTGATCTTGGTATGGAATTTGTTCGCTCGGTGATATTTATATAATATACTATTACCTTCCGACACGTCTCATCACGTCGCTCGATTAATAATAACATGAAGAGAAAAATGTAAGATATTTTTTTTTTACGTGAAAATCTAAACGTTTTTGTGTGTCGTGGCTGATTTCGAAAAATTAGCAAATTCTCAATTTTTCGTTAACATTTTTTTTTATAGCAAAATATGTGTTTTTTATTGAATAAAAAATAAACACAACATTGCATTGAACTTTGTGAGTTTTTGTTATTCCCATTTATTATGTCTCAATTTGTCATAAACGTGGGTTGGTAGCTTTGTGTGGTCCGCTTTTCCAACGAAAAACGAGTTATCAAAGAAAACCATGTAAATGCCGAAGACACCCTTTCGAAATACAGTATCATTTTTCAATGATAAAAAAATATATTTTAACCGGAAAAAAAAAAAATAACAAATGAAGAAAAAAAAAAGTAATAATTTGATCGGTTAAAAATTCTCTAAAAACCAGTTAAATAACCTCGACTAATTAAAATAACTAGTTTACATAAATTAATTCAAATAATTACGAGCGATTACGAATAACTAGGTACAGTATATTGTAAACAATATTAATATACAGTAAGCTAGTAAATTACCACTCTTCCGCGCTTTGTCGTTTTTTTTTTTTTTAATAATTCAATTCGAAAATTTGAAGATTCAAGAGTAGCGTTAATTAATTTTAAGCTTCAAATTGAGGTCTACTTTCCCATTTTAAAATTTTTGGTTATTAGACTGAAAAGTTAAGTGATGTTTAGTCCTGGATGTCTTAAAACAATTCTGGGCATGTCTTGCTTATTCCCCGCTGTCTTTTAAACCTGAGTTAGATCGGTGAAGATAGGACAGAAAAAAACCAAAACAACAAAAACCACATCTTATAGATATCGTTTTCAAATGAAACAGAAGAACGGGGGTTTTGGACAATTTCTTTTAGAGTGCAGTTTTATATTTAATAAAAAAATATATATACACCTGGGGTTTTTATTACATATACCGGAGTCAACATAAAACATGTTTTTATACGATACTGGATTTTTAAAATAATTTAATACTCAATAACGGTTACGGTTCATAAACATTTTCATTTCCTAATGATTTAATTCAATTTTTATTCATTTTATTTCTCGAAAATATTAAAATTTTTAGCATAATAATGTTTCCTAGAATTTATTCCATAATTTTTATTCCCATTTTTTTTTCTCCTTCTGTGGAATAATTTTGCTATAAAAAAAAATGAAAAAAAAAACAAACACGAAAAGTAATAAATTTCGAAATTTGTAATTTAATTGCAACAGTGGAGACTCGTCTGATTTATGTAAAACAATATTATTAAAATGTCAAAAGTCGGCTATAATAATTCAACTGAATCAAACCCAAATTTTTCTTAAACTAACTACGCGCGTAAAACAACCCTAAAAAATTAATTCACGTAAAATATGACGAACATATTGCGTGAGCACATCTTAAATAATATCGAGATCAGTTTTTAAACGTATAAAAAAAATCTCTTCATCCACCGAATAATAATAATAAAAAAAAAACGAAAAAAGTTACAACTCATTTATTTGCTCATTTTTTGTCCGACAAACGTCGCACGCCTCATTAAACCCCACTCCGCCCCGCCTCTGACGTCATCGGAAGTCAACAGCGCGACACTATTGAACCTAAGCGAATAATCTTCCAACATGTATTAAACAAATTCGGGATAAAGCGAAAAAAGATTTCAATCTTTCGTCATCGTTACTATGACAACCCCAAATCTCTTTTTCCGAAAAACCCTTTCGCGGAGAGACTTAGCTTTTTCCTACCTTCCAACTCTTCTTCCACTGCACATCTACTTCCTTCACACACCGTGCATAACTTAGAAGAAAAAAAAAAAAAAAGTAGAGAATAATGTGGATAAAAAAAACCCTCCGAATTTTCATCCCACCCACATTTCCAGCATCTTTTTTTTTTTTTAAGAGAAATAGGAAACAGATAAAAATGGGGTGCGAACGAAATTTCTCGTTTTTCTATTCGCCGAAAGATGGCGTACTCCCCATCACATGCACACACATTTTTCTCTCTCCCATCTTCGCTCATTCACTCGTTTCTCATCTTTATCTCTGTCACATTTTCGAACACTTTTTTTTTTTCTTCCTTTCACTTTCTCATTCATTCTTCGTTATACACTCGCTCTCTCCACTTGAAAATACCCACGTATCGCTTTTTTTTTTTAAGAATCCAAATTGGCGAAATTGAGGAAAAAGAGTGAGTGAGAGATGTTTCGCACATCTTTCTGTTGTATATTTATTACAGTTAGTGACCGAAAAAGAAGATATCAATTTGATATTACTTCACTAAAAGAGCTAGGGTAGGGGGGCTTTTACACAGCATAGTATGGGATAAATCAAACCGATATTTTGACGTGACGGATTTCAAACTTTTAAATACTTCGACGCCGTCTCCAACGAATACAAAATACGGTACTAAAAAATAAGGTTTATGTAAATCACATTTAGTTCTATTTTTAATATAGAAATAAGATAAGATTTTGGGTATTATTATTATAATGTTGCAAAAATATTTTTAATAAACAATGTTTATTTCTTTTACGGTCAAAAATCTGTCACTAAAAAAAGTATCTCATTAATTGAAGCCCCACTTAAGTAAATTCTACACTTAATAAAGATTTCAAAATCCAATTAATTTAATCTTACATTTTGTATTTATTACATATTGAAAAAATTGCAGGCAACGTTTCATCGCCATTTCGAAGATTAAAAAGTTTTAAATGCATTGTCCAGAGCAATAAGAAGTAATCCCAAGGTCAGTCTCACTTATAACAGTTAAATCAGCTTATTTTCCCCCCACTTAAAAAAATTAAACTTGGGAAAACAATGATCTCACTCATACAAATTTTCCACTTCGCACTTATTCAGATTTCACAATAATATTTTATGAAATTTTTTTAGTAAACTAGTTACGTATAATAACAATTTGAAATATCCATCAATTTAGGTTGAGTTAAAGGATGTATTTTATAAATAAAAAGCCCTATATCGCCTTGGTAAAAAATAAATTATAAGGTGGATTTTAGTTTTTATATCATTTAATAAATAGCGTCTCTTTTTTTTTTAGTAAATCCAATGAAAGATTCATAAAATTAAGAGATAAAAATTTAAGTTTTAATTTATTTTGTGCGTTTCTGCTTTATATATTATTAAACAAGCTGCACGATAAATTCGTATTTGCTGCGTTTATTGACCCCCTTAAAAAAAGTATTTTTAACTCAATTTGATGCAGAAACGAGGCAGCTCGAAAATTTAAATGCTCACCCAGCTCTATGGTATTTTTTACATGCAAGTTGCACTCATTTATATGAATAATAAGTAAGGAAAATTAATTTAGCTTAAGTAGAAAAATCATCTTTTTTCCCCTTAATTTGTCAAAATTATTGGAAATAATCACCTGCGAGTCTTTCAGTTATGATATAGAACGATAATAGAAAATATAATACGTAAAAAAAACACCGTTTTTTTTTTTTTTCACCCGCATTTCGTGTCACGTTAATATAAAAAGGCAAACTAAGTAAACTGTTTCCGTGTTGAATAATATAACGCTACTTTCTTTTTGCGGTTTGTTCGCCGTCGAGCGAACGAGCATACTTAAGTGCACGATTTCTTTGGTGAATCGAGCCAACTTTCAATAACCAGCAACAGCATCATCCCGTATATACCCGGTACCTGATTTCACCTTTTTGCATGCTTTATATTTTAATCATCGAGACACTTCTCTACTCACTACAACTCCCTTTCGTTCTCGAAAGTTTACAGCAGTAAAACACATCGCGTACGCTTTTGGAATTGTGCCACTTAGATAATAATAAAAAAAAAAATCCAGCATTTTTTAGTTAACGCGTTAACTCACTCAAACACAATATTTATTCTCGAAAAACGAAAAAAAAAAAAAACAAATTTTTGAAAACTGTAAATATTTCATTCTAAATGGTTTTACGCATTACTAAAGTCTATCAACATAAATTTCGAGCGTTTGCTTAGAATTAGCACGTGTAAACAAATTATTCTTCGTTCCAGTTTTGGCCCCGTCAACTGCTGCATAAATCGTAAAATTCTATTTAACCCCCTACAACCAACCAACGCTACAGCTAAGCTACTTTTAAAGCCTTTGCCGCATTAACAACATTTTTTAATAAAAACAAAAATAAAAGCTATAATTTCATCCTCCGCATCTTAAAAATTAAATGTAATACAAAAGAATCTATTATATTTTATGATTTATGCAACGAATGCATTTAAAATAGTAATGAAAAATACAATTTTAAGATACAATCTTTTAAACCTGTATCCTAAATAACCGGTTTAACATATCAAATTAACACTTTTTTTTTTTGTAAACAAAAAAAATATATAACGCGTAAAAATATAATTTTTAATGCAATAAATACATAAAAAAAACTGCTATCATTAATTATTGCAGATTGTTTGCGCCAGAGGCAATTGCGGTTCTGCGTAAATTAGTAAAATGCGCGGTCGGTAAAAGCGCATTTTAAGACGCTCGAAAGCTTCACTTTTATAATAATATATATTTTTTAATAATCTTAAAAACACCTTTTTTTTTATTACCGGTATTATTATTATTTACTCGGAGTTATGGCACTTTCCCAAAGAGTGTGTGCGTGCGCCGAAGCAGTTAAGCTTAAGATCGCACGTTCTAATTGTCAAAGCGTAAGTTTCCTCCGGCTTTTTTTTATTTTATTTTTTTTTATTTTTAATAAAAGCACATGTGCGAATGGAGCGAGGCGAAGCCAAAAATAGAGCTGGCGCACGTACGCTCCACGTGGCCAAAAAGCGGGGTTCCACCGCCACATCCAAATGAATGAATCGGAGAATAAAACTGACTCACCCAAAAACATTTAAGAAATTGCTACGACGCTATTAAAAACGCCTCCTCCCCTAACTCCCTAAACGTCAAATAATGCGCGAAATAAACAAACTTCCAACCGGATATAGGAGTCTATCAAAGAAGGGATTATCCGGGTTTTTCATCCGCGATCAAACACCCATTTTTGATCCGTTTGCATTTCAACGCCGACACGTTAATCCTGCTTAGATTGGAAACCTTTATTATTATTTTTTTTTCCTTCTTCTTTCTCTTTCTAAGGTTCAATTCCGAATCAATAATTAATTTTCATCTCATTTGCATGGAATGTTAGGGACGGCGAAACGTAGATTTCTGCGGTTCATAAACAGAAGGTCAAATATCGCTTTGGATTGGATTTAATAAAAGCGAGGGAGCATCTTTTCTCGATGCCCCAGAGAGATTGCGGGGGTTAATTGAATCTCGGTGTTGGTTAACTACGTGCATTACAAGTACGTGTACTGGGTTGCCATAAGATTACGTCAGCGCTGGAAACGCCTAAGAACTGATTCGCTCAGTTCCAATGCGATCTAAATCCATTCGATTCAAAATCACACTGCTGATCGAAATTCCCACATTTTTTTATAAAAAAAATTTTGGTCCTAAAACATAATTACCAGTATGTCAATAAATATTTTACAATCATTTTTTTTTGTTTTGAAAAACCTCGCGCAAAAGAAAGTTTACGAAATACTAGTAGTAAACTAATAAAAATCGGTGTTGATGATCTCAAAATTATGGTTTTTAGGACTTAGATCATTTTGGAACTGGGAGTCTAATTTGCATATGTGGTTCGGTGGTTTCAACTTTCGTTAACTGACAAAAATTTAACCCTTAAGATTATGCTAAAGCGTATCAATTTATTATTAAGCCTCCCAAAATTATCATAATTAAATAAAAATAAGTCTTAAATGATCTGCTAAAAAAATACTTTTTTCCGTGCTTGGAAATATTTTCGTATCGCATATTAATTGTATGTTTTTTTTTTATTAAAAATAATTTTTCAATTTTTTTTTGTTGTTGTTTGTATCATTTTGTATTTCAACTCTTTTAAGAACGCGCTCGTGCGGAAGTTCATTTAATTAATAAAGTGGAATAATAGTGATAGTTAGGAGCGTCACACACCATTTCAATTATCACAAATGCAAGAAAAAGAAAAAAAAAAAAAAACTTGACGTTAGAAACGGAAGTTAACTGCTAAACGGAAATAGGTTAATTTAAGGATAGCCAAGTTGAAATATTTATTTCTCTTTCTCTTTCAAAAGAAAAAATAATAATAGAATTGATGCATCTACTTTTGAAGCTAGATGTGAAAGTGCAACAAAAATTAATCAACATTACAGTAACGTTCAACCCAAAAAAAAAAAAAAATTTTTTTTAACATAAAAAAGCGTTACCAATCAATTGCATTATTCGACAAAAATAGAGCTTCTTTTAATGATAAATGAGAGTTTAATATGATAATTATATAATAAATTTTTAAATTCGGAAGAAAAAAAAGCTCAAGTGCGATATTACATTTCTATGACATAATTATGGCAGTTAGAAATGGCATTACAAATTTTCCTATCTTTAAAAAAAAGAGAGATAAAGAGAAAAAAAAATGTTAATATTGTTATTAAAATTCGTGAGAAAAATTATTACCCGTGATGAATTTTTAATATCAACGAAATATATATGAAATTTAATCTGCCTTTCTCTCTCTACGCGCGAATCGATGGCACACATATAACATAAAAACGTCTCAAAACAAACATAAATTTTCCGCAATTTAATTATACACCTTCAAAAATTGGTGCATAATTCGGTGAAAAAGGTTGAAATTGTGTATTATTGATGCGCGCTCGAGACACTGGAGAATAAAAGTTAATGGACATTGGGAAATGAGCGGTTGGTGTTGACGCCCATCGTCAGCGTCAATTCCGTGGAAATTTCTATCGCGCGCTCTGCTTTTCTCCACGATCAATATGGAAATCAATATTTAATGAGAAATTTAGAAATGTACCTCGTTTCGCTCGCGTCTACCTAGAATTTCAAGAATGTAGCGAATAAAAGTTAATTTTCTTTTACCAAAACCGAAAAAAAATAAATTTAAAAAAAACAAAAAAAAAAAAAAAAATCCGCGCTCAAAAATAATTGCGGCTAAAGTGCCTTATTTTTCTTGTTCGAAAAAAAAAATTGAAAAAACGCGATACCAAAAATATTTCGATATAAAAGAGAAACTAGATATTATTAATATGTTTAAGGCTTCTTTCGGTACATAAAATGTATTTCCTTTAAAAATAATAAAAAAAAAAAAAAAAATATTTCAACGCCGAATAGAAATCAATAGTCATCGAATGGTGGACAAACAACCGCAACGAAACAAAAATCGCTCTAAGCAAACGCACGATTTTTAATAGTAAAAAAAAAATATTTTTCCTTAGCAATCAAATTCTTGTCTGTTTTTTATTTATTTTTTTTTAGACTTTTAACTCAAAAACGTAACAATAAACCCAACGATTATTTTCCGCCCACATCCATCTCTCTTTCCTTTCCATTTACTTTTTACATTGATCAAAAACGAAAATAACTCTCACTTAAGACAAACAATTTTTGCGGTCGGAAAATAAATACGTATTATGGATAAAAATAAATAAATAACATAAAAGGAAGAGAGATGGAAAGAGAAAATAAATAATATTATAAATAGAACCTCATCGAGAAAATTGTATTACACGCGTAGGTAAGTACACATTGTATATTATTAAATTTAATTCCCCTTCCAATCGGATTTTGACCCCGGGTTTCCATTCGCCAAAAACCCCTTCCAACAAAATAAGATTCGAGTGGGGAAAAAAAAATAAATAAATAAATATTTACCGTAGCGGTTGGATGATAAAATCTCGGCGGTGATCACAGTCGTCGTCGCCGCCCGGCCACCAAACAGATGCTCGCCGCCATTAATCGCGGAAAGACCGCAGAAATAAAACTACGGTACGCGGTTAAAATTTTCGTTTTTTTCTTACATTTTTTTTTTTTTTAACAATTTTTCTTCGATCAGTCAAATTTCTTACGATGGAGAGAAAAAAAAATAATTGTCACATTTTTGAGTGAGTACATAAATCACGCACTTTGAAAATAAGAAGAAGACGAAAAAAATTTTTTCTTAAGTTCCTGAGTTCTTGTAATAAATTTTTGAAGAAGAAGCAGCAGCGGACGAGTACGACGGAAGAATGAGTTTGTTGCGCGGTGGAGGAGCCCAGCGAACGCCGGGACTCGCGAGTAAGGAGTTCGCGGAATAAGCGTGATGGAGGAAAGAGATTCACCGGCGGCTTTGGAGGGAGGATCGAACAGTCTTCTCGGCGTTACACTCGTTTGCCAACTGGATCTGCAGCGCTGGCGCTCTGAGGTAAAAACTGGATTTTTTCCCAGCATGCTTCGCGACTCGAAGATAATTACATAGGCCGCGCTGGGTGCGTTCGGAAAAGAAATTGGATTTGGCGAGAAAATTATTCTGCGCCAAGAAATAGACGAAATATAAAGGAGTAAAAAAAAAATATACGTGTTTGATTATGGTTTAACATTTAAAATATCCGCGCAAAAAATAATTCTGCTATTTTTCTTGTAATTAAAAATAGAAATAACGAGGTGTATTTTTTACCCATTGCATTTGGACTTAATTAAAAATTTAGAAAATACAGATGCGTTTACGTCATAATTGCATAATTACAACGCGTTTATCTAAAGTACTAGTAAATGCAGTTACATAATGATATTTAAAAAAAAACGAGAATAATAATAATCCAAATAAGTATTTTTGAAAAAAAAAAATTTTGCCTACGTTTTTTTTTACTAATTTTGTTTTCACGCGAATTTCAGTTAACGCCAGCATTAAAAAAAATCTCAATTTTGAGTAAATTTTTTATGAGAAAAAGCTTAATTTTAAGTAAAATGTCTAGCAATTTCATTAGAATTATTCTTACGGATGATACTTGTTTCGGAGGTACCCACTTAGTCTATTTAAAACGGAAATACTGTAGGCCTACATTCAATTTTTTTTATTTTTTTAATTAAAACTTAAAATGCATCATTTTTGGGTAAAATTTAGATCTTATCCAATAAAATCACTCTTTTATTTATTTATTTATTGAATTTCAGGGGCGTTTAATCCCATACAATTCTCGATTTTCCGTTAATCGCCATTCCAAAAAAAAAAAAAAAAAATTTTGTCTACGTTTTTTTCTACTAATTTTGTTTTCACGCGAATTTCAGTTAACGTTAGCACTTAAAAAAATCTTAATTTCGAGTAAATTTTTAATGAGAAAAAGCTTATTTTTAAGTAAAATGTCTAACAATTTCATTAGAATTATTCTTACGGATGATAATTGTTTCGGAGGTACCCGCTTAGTCTATTTAAAACGGAAATACACTCAATTTTTTTATTTTTTAAAATTTTTTAATTAAAAATTAAAATGCATAATTTTTGGGTAAAATTTAGATCTTATCCAATAAAATCACTCTTTTATTTAATTATTTATTGAATTTCAGCCGCGTTTAATCCCATACAATTTCCGAATTTCCATTTATCGCCATTCCAATTCCCTATTTCAGCACAAATTTCAATCGATCAATTTCTAACTTAATGAAATCTTGATTATTAAAATTAATTATTTCGAAATAAACATAAAAATTTATTTTGTAATTTGACGAATGGCCTATTCATTTAGCGTGAAGTGAGTCTCGGGTGTCATCACTCTCACACGCTCCTCCCTAAATTACTTTAATTCGCCAATATACATTTGCTCGAAAATTTGCTTGTTATTTTATTGCATTTACATATTCATGATCGTAAAACGAGGGTATGCCGGTACCCGTAGCAGCTAGCAACGTCGCATCGTGCCCAGTTTACCATAATAATAATTATTATGGATTGTGCGGGAGAATGCGCGATAATAAAATCCCGTCGTTTGATTAAAAAATTATACACGAAAATAAATTTAAAAATCGAGATAATGTTGCGAAATAGGTTTTGCAAACTGATTAAAAAAATTCAAAACAAAAAAATAAATAAAAATAAACAAAATCCTGATAATAAGGTAATTAGCGTCAGGTAATCAACAGCTACAACTTAATACAAAATTCTCTCTCGCTTTGACAGATGTAATCGAACTAGTTTATTTTCCTTACAAATGATCGCATTATTTTTTTTATAGTTATTTAATAGATGAAAGCCATTGGCATGTTAAATGCATTTTCTTTTTTTTTTTTTTTTGTATTAAAGTTGAGTTGAAAAAAATACTATGCAATGAATGTAACCGCGATACACCTACAATTAATTGAAATCAGCTGAACTCTATAATTATCATGAATTCGATTTTTAAATGATCGTAAATTTAATTGCATTTCTTACTTAACTTACAAATAATTTATTTTAACTCGTTTATTCAAAATTAGGTTACGTTGTTTGTTGGATACTCGTAAAGATATTTTCTGCAAAAAATATTTCGTTCGTTAATTATTCAAAAAATATATTAAAAAAATTAAACTTCAATAAGATTGTCATAAGATTGAAACAATTTACTAAAAAGCTTAAAGATTTAATCATTAAATTTTATTAGATTATAGAGCTGTATAAATAAATTTGAATTTTTTTAAATTAAAAAAAATATATATATTTTTAATAAATTTTTTTAAAAATTTTTCTATAAAAAAGCACAACTTTTAAGTTTATAGCTTTACTGGTTGTTTTTTTTTTCTTTTTTTTTTTTTTTTATTCACAACGGACACCCGGTAACAAGCAACGCGAGCCTACGCAAATAATAAATTCGAAGAAAAGCTATAAAATAAGCTTTAACTAATAAAATTCACAAACGTAAATTTTACTCGTAGTCTACATTAAACTCTAGAGGGTAGGTAAGAATATTGCTCAAGGTAATGGGGGAGAAAAAAATTAATTAATTTTTCTTGAATACCGGTGCAGACAACATTCAAAAAATAAAATTCATTTCAACGGTTAAAAATTAACATTCACAAAACAGCAATTGTATAGTTTGTTTGTTTTTGTTTTTTAAAAAAAAGAAAACTGTTTAATTTGCAGTTTTGAAAATATGCGCAGTAGCTCGCTTTAATTAATTTTACGTTTTTTATTTAACGCTAGTAAAACCGCTTTTGGTTACGATTCAAGTAAAAAAAAAATACGTTAGATTATGCATAGACGTATACAGTTTCGTTTTTCAATCTTCTAGACAATCGAAATTCTAATACGCGCTCACGTATTTAAATTTGAAAATAAAAACTCGAAATTTACTACGTATCTCCGTCTTAAATTTGTCTATAAAATAATATATAAATAAGGGAATTTCCAAACTTGAACGAGAACAAAAATCTAATATACAAAAATTCAAATATAAAAATATCAATTTTCAAGAAAAATAAAAATTTGATTTCTATGTTGTTGTTATTGTCGGTAATACATTTCGATTGTAATTTGTCACCTTTTCAAATTTCATTTTTCTAAAAATAATAATACCGTAATATAAAAAAAAATGTATCGTACATAAAATCTGATTTATATGATTCATGGATTTTGTATGAAAGCTGATCAATCACCGGTCGATTTGCTTATCTGTAGCGGATTTTCTCCGCGCTAACTCCGGTCACCGAGTTCAGGCCCCCTTTCCTTTCGCTTCAGTTTTGTATACAACGCAGAGAGATGTAAGGAAGTACCAGATGTAGAGCAAAAAGACCATTAGCATTTTATGTAGCAAAGACGAGGGAGTACTCTTGTCGGTAACGCCATTTACCATATCGGTCGATAATACATGGGTGTGGTTGGTGTGGGGGCCTGCTGCAACAACTCTCACTGCCGCCGCCACAGAACCACTACAGTATATTCAACTGCGCGTCGATACTGGCGCCATCAACTACATCAAACTGACAGTAAAGAACGAGGCGAGTGAGATAGAAAACGCCATAAGGATGAGAATTAAAGGGATAATACAGTATATTTCTAGCTTCTTTTTTTTTTTCATCCTCGTTTCGTCTTTCACTCACTTCGCTTACAAAAATATCTGCTCTCGCTCGGTAAAAGTTGTTGCAGACATGACGTAAGCGTAAAGGATTACGATATAAAAAAAAAAATATATATATATATATAAAAAAGAAATAGTCGAATAAGCAGATGCCTATATTACTTCAGGTTCCGACATCTAATCACAATCGATTGTGAATTTGTGGAGATCGATAAAGAGCGTTTGTGACAAGTTCGGACAGGGCAAAAGACTCAAAATGCAGCGAGATAACGCGCGTGTAAGCGCTCGTGCAGTATGGACATCCGGAATAGACTTGTCAATTTCGTTGCTTGCCGCTAGATTTTAATTTAGATTATGACTAAATTTGTTTGACGTATATATATAAAAAAATATATATATTTTAGTTGACAATTTCCAACATTGTTCTTTTCACTTGGTGAAAGCCAAACAGTTCATTGTTTTCCAATTGAAAGCGGTCAACGCCGTTCGTGACTTTTAGTCTTTTTACTTTTTGTGTTTTATAAAAAAAAAAAATAATAATAAACCTTAATAAAATAAAATAAAAACCGGAAAACTAATTAGACCATGCTCAAACTCGTTTAACTATCGATATAATATAAGAACGATAGTGTTGTGATTTACGTAACGTCAACGTGACGCACGTACTTAAGAAATCTGATCGTTAAATCTTCGATTAGAAATCGCATTTCTAGGATTCGCATTCTAATCACGTTCTCGTTATGTGATCTCACTCTCTTCTACTTTAAGTATCCGAAGAAAAAGTCAACCTCCCCTCCTCGATCCCAACAACTTCCCCCTGGCGCGCGCGCACCGGGCTCAGGTGCTCACCAACTAATCGAAATGATTGGAACGAACCGAGCTTTTATGTCTTCGTTCGCCACGGGACTTTTTTTTTTTTTTTCGTCGTTCATTAAAATTTTAAATACTTCCGCCTTACATCGTTTAATACATCTAATACTGTTTTTACACGGAGTTCCTGAAAAACACGTGTAAAAAAAGTAATGGGGAAATTCTGTGGCCTTACTGTATATAAGGGCTACCGAAAAATACATACAGTATTATCAAATTATAATTAATACATAAATAAAGGTATGAAAAATTTGAAAAATTCTCAAAATAGGCAAAAAATATTTTTGAAATTGGTTAAAAACTCGTGTTAATTCAAAATTTATCGTGTAAAAAAAGGATGAAATTTTATTTTGAAACCGTGTTATTTCAAATTCGTGTAAAAAAATCCGGGTAAAAACAGTATTAGGTGTACGTGCATACTCTCATTTTCACGATAAAAGGTCGGATTTTTGAAGAAAACAACCAATTAAAAATCGTTGCTAAATTTTTTTAAAAAAATGTATTTTTTAAGCAGAAAAAAAATTAAAAGTGCATTTTAATACAAATCTCGCCACAATATAATAATAATATTATAGTAAGCTACTGGCGTTTGCGTCCAGCTGCGGTAAGAACCGTATTAATCGATGGGACGCCATCGTCACTCATCAATACATTTTTTCCTTATTATCTTAGATAGTAAACATTATGAGTCAAAAAGTATACGTTTTTTGAACTTCAGACAAGATTGAGGTGACAGTTCTGAAATGTTGTTGTTAAAGCAAAAAGTCATGGACAATCGCCTTATTTTCGATGACCTTTAAACGGTTTTTCAAGATCATTCCATTTTTATCTCGGAAACTTCGGATTTTTAACTCGAATTAATCTAAAATAAATATTTTTTATTTGCTCTTACGAGTGA
>JAQGAY010001371.1:0-14770 GCA_034698085.1 Polydesmus angustus | reverse complement strand
AAAAAATAATCCTTTAAAGTTTTTAATTAATAGAAATAAAAAAAACTCGGAATTTCATTAGAAAGCTACCAACCCAAAAAGAATGCCTTAGAGTGTTGGTAGCTTTCTGCAAATCTAAATACATGTTCTGGAAAAAATAAAAAATGCTGGTGGAATAAAATAATTAATATCGAATTAAATACAATGTGGATACGAGTTCGAAATTCTTGGGTTGGTAGGTTTGAGCAGAACACCGTCCAATTAGCTGAAACGTAAAATTATCACGCACATTTTAAATTCAAACTAAAAAAAAAAAATAAAGAGTCGCAAAAAACATAAAAAAATAATGATCAATAGTTATTATTGCCTTCATTGTTAAGAAAAATTCAACATGAAAACATGTACACGCACACAATTATTTTTCCGTATCCAAATTTTCATTATTTTCATCGTTAAACAAAAAATAGAATTGTATTTTTCGATCACTTGATATAATTCTAGCTAGTTGAGCACAGGTTTCATTTAATCTGTACTTCACTTATTCGTATTGTCAAAATTATATATATTTATAAAAAAAATCAATAAATCAAAAAAAAAAAAAGAATTAGATAATTTATAAAGCGACTGCAATACGAAGACAATTTTCTCAAGCCGATGTCACAATCTCGACACGTATGCATAATATTATAATTAATAATTATTCATATATGTATATATCCTATGTACAAAGTAGATCAAATATCACTAGAAGCAAAAATACAATACAAAATGAAGTCTTAAATTGTCTCAAGATTTTTTTTTTTGCAAAAAAAATGTTTTCTTGCAAATAAAAAAAAATGTTTTTATCACAAAAGAAATATGACAAATACGATGACACGATGATGAATATGAGAATTATCTTCGCGATAGAGAAATAATGTTCAAATGACTTGTTGAGGTGTAACACGCACACTTAATTGTTTCCACAAAAAAAGTTTATCCTTTTTTTAAATTATTATTATTTAAAAAAAAATCATTTTTTGCTCCCACGATGAAACGGATTTTATTTTTCTATGTATAAACGACTTGGATTTCTGGGGCAAACATACACACACACGTTGTTAATCTTCAAACCGTCGCATAGATTCAAAAGTGATTTTTGGTGACCAAGAGTATAATCCAACTCCGTCCAAAAAACGTAGATAAAAACGTGTAGATACAACGTAACAACGGAGACGAACGTACAATACTTTGCAGCAAGGACGACCGTATATTGAAAAATAGCTAATAAAATGAATTAAGATTTTTTGGGGAAAGGAAATTATTTTTAAAATAAGCTTTCAAATGACTAAAACTTATTTTCTGGTAAAATGAAAATGTCGAAAACATTGAAGTTCGAACGATAAAACTAAATATATAAATATAACATACATCGGCCAACATTTTAAAAGGATGTTTCTAAACAAAAACGCTAATTGCAAAAAACGTTGCAATGTAATTTGAGATTTACAAGTTAGAAATTCCTAATATTTTTGGCGGACTTCAATCGCAAAAAATGTTTAAGGAACTTCGAAAGCTTGAAACGCTGATCATCTTACGAATAATTAATAATTTACAGTAACAAAAAGAACGTCCACTTCGATTTTTTTCTTCTTATTCTCATAGACCGTTGCATATATTTCCTTTTTTACACTCTCATGTGTGTACGTTCAGCGATGAATTTGACGATCCAAATTTCGACTTCCAATAAGGTCGAGTACATTCGGAGTTAAGAGTTTGTAAATTACATTTGTGCTCGCGGCAAGTGATATGTACGAGACTCGTACATTTGGACAATCAAATAACCTCGGTTATTCTCTTCATCTCGATGCGTAGACCGATCAACAGCCACAAACGGCGTTTCGAAGACAACATTTTTTGGCCTGCTTCTTCACATAACACACCGCGGGCTGATTGATGCACTTGTGTACCGAGTCTTTTCATTGGTGACCGTTCATCATTTAAATGTGGACGGGCTTAGGAAGTTCTCGAACCATATAATTTTGTTTTTCTTAAAAAGATACATATAATATAAAAAACAGGACCTAAAAATCCTATTTGGTTGTCCACTACACCAAAAACCCTTCTGACATATTGGCGTTCATTTGTGCCCTCATAGTTTGTATACTGTTCATAATTTTCTTTTGGTGTCCCACCAAAGTGATTCCTAGGGACGCTAATTCTTTATGTGTTAACCTGGCAACGCCATCCATCGTGACTATTCCGGCTCGCTCGAAATTTTCTAGATAACGAGCCATCTTTATACTACTCAGCCACTCTTCCACGGAAGAGAATTGAGTCATGTCCGGGGCGTCGGGAGCCAATGGATTTTGGTTCCTAAATTAATTCAATAAAGCTTTAATATTAAAATGAAAAATCGGCAATCTTTAATCCATAATTTTTACTCGCTGACTTACCGACTTTGAGCGATTTTTCTTAAAGACTCTGGACATCTTATCAATTTATCTAGAGTTTTAACTGTATTGGCAAATGTTGGCCTGTGCGCTCTTTCTTTCTGCCAACAATCGAGCATCAATTGATGAATAGCTTCCGGGCAATCCTAAAACAAATAAGTTTACAAATTAGCTCCCTTAGAAAAAAAGATTAACATGTTAAAATAAAAGTTAAATAAATTACCATTGGTGCGGGTAAGCGATATCCTTTATCGATACTCTTGATCACATCTTGGTTTGACCAATTCCAATAAGGTCTCTCCCCATACGACATCACTTCCCAGGCAACAATACCAAAGCTCCATACATCGCTAGCAGATGTAAACTTCCTAAACGCGATGGCTTCAGGTGCCGTCCACCTCACTGGTATTTTGCCTCCCTAAATTTAAAAGCAACAAATGTTAATAAATAAACGCTTCATTCCTAAATTAAAAATGCAATAGTTTACATACCCTTGTTGTGTAAGCGCCTTCCGTAGCACTTTCAATTTCTCGAGAAAGTCCGAAATCCGCTATCTTACACATCAAATTAGCATTTACCAGAACATTTCTAGCGGCTAAATCCTAATAAAATATAAAAATATTGTAATTTAATCGCAATGCTTAGCTAGCATGTAACAATTAAAACTTACTCTATGGACGTAATTCATTTCAGAAAGGTACTGCATTCCACTCGCGATACCGCGCAACATTTTCACTAACTGAATTATTTGCAACTTTCCATCATTAGCCCTTAAAAATGTGTCTAGTGAACCATTCTCCATGTATTCAGTAATAATCATAACCGGGTTGCCTGTTGAAAATTTTTAAAATTTAGTCAATCATAATTTTTTTTAGTTTAAAATATTAAACTTACTCTTCGTAACTACTCCTTGCAAAAATATGACACTAGGATGATCAAATTGACCCATGATGCTGGCTTCACTCAAGAAGTCCATTCTAGCTTTATCACTAGACCCTGGTTTCAAAGTTTTAATAGCTACAGTCATCTCAGGGCGATTTGGTAACTTGAGTTTTCCTCGACAAACATCTCCAAATTCACCTAAAAATTCAAAAGAAAGATTAATAAAATTAAATTCTCCAGAGTATTTCGATAAACGGTAGTACCTCCTCCGATAATAGCCTCGATTGTAATGTGTAAGGCATCGATTTCGCGTGTAAACTCCCTCACCGCTTGGTTCGGATCTTCGTATGTATGAGGATCCACGTAAGTACGGGGCGGTCCCATTTGAGTAAACAATGGAGTCGTCACTAAATAACGTGAATATCATTTATTAAAAAATGCATATTGCAAAAGCCAATTATTAGTTTAAACACATGCTTCACCCCTTGAAAGAAAATGGCTAAGGAGAAAGTGTGTGCGCTCACGAGATAAAGCAACACCTTGCAATGAAAACCAAAAAAAGCCCAAGAAAGTCATAGCATAAAACCATTACAATTCCAGAATACCATTAAATCCTTTAGTTAAAATTATTAATTTTATAAACTTACACTCTGATACAGACATAATCTGTGGATGATCCAAAGAACAAGTGCTCACCACTATATTTTTTAAAAATAAAAATAAAACTTAAAAAAAAAAACTAAAAAAAAAAAAATTTTTTTCGAAACAGCCTTGCACACGCCCTCTCCATACCCACGTCTTTACATTTAATTATCCCTCCCATTTTAAAGATTGAAATAAACTTACTATATGTTACAACTAATCCTTAATTTAGCCGAGTTAGATAAAAACAAGATATAATATTATTATTAATACTAAAATCTATAAGGAAAATTAATTTTAAATAAAAAATATACCTTCGCCGTTGCGATATTCTAGAGTATCACAGTCGCTGGGTTGTTTTTTGTTGCATTCGTCATTGTTTCTACAAAAAAAATTAAAAAAAAAACCGAGATGTTAATAACATTCAATTTATAGAAATTCACAGTTAACAACTAAATATGCTTAAAATGTTTATGCTAGAATCATTTGACCAAAAAGAAAATAATTAATCAAATTCATCTTCATAAGATAAAAACGAAATTTCTCTTCACCGCAAAAGTTAAGCTCTAGTTAATAAAGTTTTTTTTAACTTTTGCAGTAGAAAAATTATTTACGGATGGAAGCACATCGAGATAAAAATATATATATATATAAAGCCAAAGCCATTATTAAAAGTTAAATCCAAATATAGAATAATCATAATTCGTTTCCAATTTGATTGTGATGAGCACAGTTAGCATGCATCAGACCACACGTGAATTATTATTCCAATTTAAAGAAAAATAACGTCATTAAATATTATCCAGTTCAACATTGATATGCTCAATTGCCATAGCAGCTGCATGACAACGCTTCACAACACGACGTCGTTTTCATATTATAAAATTACATGATTCCTTCACGATCTCCAACGCACCTCCTTATGATCAACACAGTGATGAGGATGATTATCACCAGTAGGACCACAACGGCCACCGTTGCTCCGGCAATGATCCGCACTTGTTCGTTATCACCTTCTTCAACGTACGCTATACAAATACGCACAAAACGAGAAAAATAAATGAGTGAACCAAATGAACTTATTTAATAGGTAAAACTCGAAAGATTAACGTACCCATGACTTGTCCTGTCATCTTGTAAGTTGGAGGACTAAATTCTCCCCATCCGTGAGTTGTTTTGGCACGCACCTAGTTATCAATTTTTTGTTAGTGATATATTAATAACCGTAACTGAAGATTTTTTAAAATGAGAGTTTAAAAAAAAAAATTACTTGAAATCCGTATTCAGTTCTCTGTCTAAGGCTACTAAACAGCAATTCTTCTTCCTTCGTGAGCATAACGGTGGCATTTTTCTCTCCGCCCCTTGAATAGTAACGAACCTCGTACATTTCAATGTCACTAAATGGGTCGTTCGGCGCATCCCAGGTCAAAGTAATTTCGGTACTCTTTACACTTTTCACTTGCACGTTTGCCACCATCAAGGGAACTGATAAAAGAAATCATCGGTTAAATTTTTTTAAAAAAATAAAAACATTTAAAAAAGAAATACCTGAAGCTTCCGTCGTTACAGTAACGTCAACGAATTGACCTGGTCCAAAAAATGTGGACACTCCATTTTCTGCAAACACTTGGAAGCGATAAGTAGTAACTGGATTTAAGCCGGAAATGGTGACTTTTGTGTCGTTAATATTATTTTGATTGGGCACGTATGTGACCGTTTGTCCGCAGGCATCACAAACCACATTGTAAATAGTATCCGTCCTGCCACCCAGAAAATGAGGCGGTTGCCAGGACAACATTACCGTCGATTGGTCCACGAAAGTTACCGTCAAATTGTGAGGCGGCGAAGGTGGTTCTGAATTAATCAACAAAAGGTTATTAAAAACATTTTCAAAAACTATGAAATTCAAATTGTTGTTTAAACGTACTTGTGCATGGACTGGATTTAGGGTCCTTGATAGCTCGATTGTAGCCTTCATCGCATCTACACTCCACCGATCCGGCGTAGGGGGCGGTACTAAATTCGGGGCAAGTTTGACATCGATCATCTCCCAGATGATGCTTGAATTTACCAGGTGGACACACTGAAAAAACGCAATAAATGTTTTTTTTATTAAAATAAGATCATTGAATAACATTCCACGCGATTAAATTAGAAATGCATATCAAATAAATGTGAGAACAGAAAATTGACTTTGAAGCTCACATTTAAACGTGAATCATTCTCATAACAACGGTGTTTTAAACTCAATTTGCATATCCCCTACAAACTTCCAACAACGCTGAATTTTCATTTCAGTTTATGGAATTGAAGAAAAAAAAAACTCCGTACATTATTTTTTTCTTCCCTTCTATCTCTCTTTCTAATTTCCATTATTCATGTTATAAAAATATACCCCATAACTTTTTTTTTTTGTAATAACAAGCAAATCTACCAAAACGAATGGAAAACTACGCCCATAATACTCGCCCTCGAGTAATAATAAAAGAACGAAATCAACAAATCAAGTGCTCGCGACATAACGCGGGAATCGATCCAATAAAAGCTACCCAAAAATGATAAGGTCACATATGGATCGACCTTAACGATATGCTCGCCTACACGTGACTCGTTCCCTATTTTTATTCCACCCTCTCATTCATCTTTTTACGCTGTTAAAAAAATAGCATGAAAAATGGGTTCATTCCGCGCAAATTCCGTCCATTCCATTGGCGACTGATCGGACGGAAAAGTCATTTAATCACAGCATATAATTCCTTTCTTCATCTCCAATATCTCCCCCTATCGTATCCTCTCCAACGCTACCGTATTCTCCTTTAATCTGTCTCGCATAAGTGTCACCGCAAGGGACACGAACCTTTGCATCATCAAATACGACGACGAGTGACTGAGGGTAAATCTATAAAATTCCTCATTCTCACTCGAGAGAAGGGCATTCGTATATGTATGCAAATCAGTCTCTATCATTGGTTCCAAATCAGTTAGAAGGCTCGCATACGTTTGCATTATATAAACGTGTAGGTGGAGGAGAGGGTAGGAACGAGAGCGATTCCTGAGTCATCGTCAAATGGAGAACTATAACTATACACAACTTCTGTCATTTATCGGTAAGAAGGGTGAGCGAGGTAGAGCGAGAACAATGCTTTTGCTCTATCATAAAATAGTCGCAAAATCTCCCACCCACTTCAATTCCTATTTCTCGAGATTTCGTTCACTCACTCCATCTCTCTCTAGGTACCTTTTACGCACAAGAGGGGCTCCTACTCGTCAATATTTCAAGCATTCCTCTTCTGTCGTTTTCTACTTTCTTTCTCTCTCCTCGTTTCTTCTTATTTTATTAAAAAAAAAGAGAAAAATCCCTGTTTATTTTAATGAAAATTTCTGTGTTCGAAACAACAAGAAAAAAAAAATCGTGAAATTGCGTGTAGCCAACATGTATCAATAGCGTGGTATGCCGGAGATGTCAACAACTCTCATTCCAACGTAACGCTTTAGCTACGGTGCCTGCCTGCGCGTAATCCCACTCAACTTTCAGCTGTATAATGTGCATCTATTTTCTAATGCGCAATCTTAACTGTGTCACTTACGACTTTTAATTTCATCTCACCTAAAAAATGAAATCGAGAAACGAGAGGAGAGAAAATATGTGTTGCGTTGCGTTCCGTCATTTATCCCCGCGTATAAAAAATATTATATTCTTCATATAATATATATCTTTTTCTCCCCATTTCCTTTTTTTTTCCCACTTCAATATTCTTCGTGTTGACAAAAAAAAAAGGTATATTATATATTTTCAATAAGATATATTTTTTGCTTTGACATATATTTCGGTACGCGATACCGTTAGAAAATCGATAGCGATAGGCGAACACGTGTAACGTGAACGTGCAAATGTAATTGCGACCCAGACGCAAAAAAATAAAGTTTCATCCATCCCGAATGAGAGAGAAAAACCTGAAAGGAAATCGGGTAGGTCTTACTATACACAGCGCGCGTGTGGAAAAGAGTTCTCGTGTTTCATTGTAAATAAACATTCCTGACAAATATCGCAATAAAATAAACACAATGTAACATGCTAAAATGTACAACCGAATAATAATAATAATAAGACGACAACGAAGAATGAAAAAAAAAAAAGAGGAAATGAAAAATGAAGCCCTAAGCCAGAATTTTTTTCGTCTTCTTCTAAACAAGCGTAACAATTACGCAAGTGCACTTTTTCTTGCCCAGTTTCTTTTTAAAATAATAATAAAAAAAAGCGAGAAAAAAAGTTAAGACTGGGGACATGTGTGCGAGTGAACGTGAAATTTGATCCGGTTGGAGTTACACGAGATGAAATTTTAATGGTTATAAACAACTAAAACATTTTCTCCCTTTACGTCTAACGTTTTTTTTTCTTTTTCTTTATTATTATTTTATATTATTCGATAGATATTGTAGTATTTTAATTAACGTTTCTCCGAACAAAGAAACTAAAGAAAAAAAAAAAAAATTATAACCACCGGAATGCCAAAAGTCGAAAGTAATGGTGAGTAAGTGAGAGAGAGAGGAGAGGCTAAACAAAAAACTGTCTCAACAACAAAAAATATTTAAAAAAAAAGTGAATTTACGAAAAAGGTTAAGTAGATTCTAGTAAACAAAAGAATCCTCCACCTTCCTTTTTACATTAAAAAAATTAAAAAAAAAATTAGTTAAGGGGGGTCAAATGAATAGATGAGGACACGACAGGTCAAGTGGAACCAAATGTAATAAGACGGTCAATTTTTATTTTTAGTTCACGCCTTCATTTTCTCGAAAAAATAAAAAATGAAATTCAAGTGTAGAAAAGTCGGTGAGATTGCAATTATTATACTAAAACTCTTGACTATTGCCCTCCGTCTGTGCGTGTTACACTATTAAACGTGCCAGTTAAGATGTTTGGTAATCTATGAATTGTCCCATAAAATGTAGAAAATACTTCGATTGTAATAAATACCACCAACCACGGTTTTCAAAAACACTTTCTTTCTACTTTCTCTCTTTCACACATATACAACAACACTAGACTCTTTAAAAATTGAAAGCAAACTGTGAAAAATCTTCTCAAAAAAAAAAAAAAAAAATACTTGTTCGATTCGAATAATAGGCAAATCAATTTGGTGTATTAAGGTTTTGATCACAATCGACATCACAAAAGTGAGTCAATCACGTTTCCCATTCTGTAGAAATTGAAATCTCGTTGAAGAAATAAAAAAATAATAATACTCCATTCAATTCGCAGCAAATAAAAATTGATAGAAAAATATATTCGCATCCGAAATTTTTTTATTTTATTTCTATTAACGAATAATAATAATAAAAAAAAATATTAAGAAAAATAAATTCGAGTGTCATAAAGAAAAAAATAATCTTTCTCATTGTGTGTGTGTGTGAAGAAAAGTGTATAGTTGATCTAAATAAAAATTGAAGCAGCGGAAAAAGTGCAACTAAACAACTCTGACCTATTTTATCAACGGGATAAATTTTACCACTTAAAATGATATGAAATAAGATTCTTTTTATACACCCTGTAAGATAATTGTGTAATCGAGCAAAAAAATTCTCTCACGATAATATTAACTCTTTGAAACATGTATGTCGAAAAATCACAATAAAGTTGACTTTTCGATTGCTTAATGTTTTCAAACGACGAGGCTTATATTAAAAAAAATGAAAAATGGATACCGAGAGTGTACATGTGGACATACCAAAAACTATTACCAGGAACACGCTTAAATGTGGACCGCAAAAATGGAACGTGCAATTAATCTAAATAATAATAAAAAAAAAACTCAAAAGGAAAAAAAAATCGTTTTAGTAAATGCGATGACGTAGAACAAAACTGAAAGTGTAAGGTGGAGCTAGCTATTTTTCTAAAAAATAATTCTAAAAGAAATGGGGGGAGAAGAAAAAAAAACCCTAACGAGAAAAAAACATAATATAATATTTTCCCCCCTCTCAATTTTCTGCTCAGTCACCTTCGCGCTTCTTATTACCTAAACTTCACCTCACCTTATCCTTTGAGAAGCCTCATCCACTATCACAAGCCTCACCCCTGCTTACCGCCACCGCACGCCTTCGTAATCTCAACCACGTCCGTTCGAAACTATAACTTAAGTCATAAAAATTGTTCATTCGTCGGAGCTATCACCGACCGTCGCAAATTTCTCTTTTTCGGCTGCCAATTTCGCTTTGGTCCATCGAATTGCCACCTCTTAGTACCCCCATTTCTTCATAAAAATATATATATGTATGCCACAATCTCGTCGCCAGGTGGATATATCCTATCATGTTTTTACCCCCAACGCTATCATAATATCTTTATACGGGTCAAACACGCAATGGGATAAAATCATTTCAATTAAAAGAAAAAAAAAACCCCCCGCTCTTTAAAAATTTCCTTTTAAATAATTATTATATTTTATTTCCCCACTTTAATTCCACGTTAAATTGCGCGTACCAAGTAAAAGAAGCATCCGTAATTTGATTGCTTCCTTTAATTTCTTATTCAGAAACGTATATTACGAGAAAATGAAAGTCTTCCCATTTCATCTCAAATTTCCAAAGCATGGAAAATGTTAATAATTCCGCCCCATTACCCATACCGCTAATATAAACAAATTAATAAAATAAAGTCATTATTTCGCTATTAAACGCTTATGTTTATTACAACCATTTCTAAATTGATATTACACGAAGTTGAACAGAAAAATCTCTCTCTCTCCCTTTCGCTTAAAATAAATAAACAAGTCGCAGCAGTACGTATTTAAAAATCTACTGAATGGTTTTCTCCTATAATATAATAGACAGCAGATATATCCACCCCCCAACATTTTCATTTAAAGTTAAGAAAAGAGAGTGGAAAAAGATTTAGGGTGCAAAAATTCAGCTGATCATGTTCTGCTCGGATTCCGCAAACAGCCATCACGCAGCGAGAAAAATTAGATGAGAACTAGAATTTCACATTATACAGCGGTGAAGTAAACAAACCTCCACTCACTACAGCCGATATATTCCTATACAACAAACCCCTATATATTCATTCCTATGGCGATGTATTTTCTAGCCATCGTTTAAATGCGTATACAATATATCCCAAGGTGGCCTAGGCTTTCTCCGCTCTACAACACATTGAACACTCCGCAAAAATATGCGGGTGAGAAAAAGCATCACGAAAACCGAATGAAAAAGGAGAAAGAGCAAAAAAAAAAAAAAATCTTAAAAAATATATACAGTACCAGTATCTATCTATACGTACAAGAAAATAGAATTTCCTCGAAATTCTCCTTTTAGGCCATAAACTAGAAATGCATCTAATAAAAACTACATGTGGCCCCCTCAAATAACGCCGTTTCACGTTCGATTTAACGTAAGAACTAAAAAAAACCCGAAAATAATAATAATAAAAAAAAAGCTATCTGCAAGTCGCACAACTCTTAAATAACGTATTGTTTGATCAGAGAATACTATTATAGAAAATCATTTAAAAACAAAACAAAAAAAATAAGATTGAAATTGAAAAAATAAATAAATATACTGTATTTTTATTTATTATATTTTTTCGTTTTTGGGAGGAGAGTTCTGGTTACTATAAATTGAGAGTTCCTGATGACCATTGTTCAAGTGTCACGTATTGGTCATTAGATCGGCATACGCGCACTTCCTCTTCGCTTAACATTCGAAACGATTTAAGTAAATTCCAAATGATGCGAATGAACGATTCTATTCCGAGCCTCATGTTTGTTTTTTAATGAGATTTCAATGGATCAGAAAAATAAAAAAAAAGAACCAGTAAAAAAAAAAAAAAAGATAGAAAACAATGTTTAAAAAAACGCTAAAAGATAGTGGTTACTGATGGTATTCGAGAAACAAAAGACCTTTTTTTTCCCTTCTTTTCTTTTTTCTTCGGAGGATAATAAAATTTAGTGTAGAAGAGAGAGAAACTGAAATAGTAAAAAGTGAAAGAAGAAGAAGAAAAAAAAAATGGTCCGTGACTTGAAATTTTTCTATGATAAATTTATTGTAGATTGCATTTTCGTTAGGAAAGTATTGTATAACTTTGGAAAGTTGTAAAGGAAACAGCTAAAACGTGAACGAAAGGTTAAAAAAAATCCCCATTCCCCATTAGAACCGAAAAGAGGGTAAAAAGTTGGACCGAACGGGCCAATTTGGTTGAAGTGCTATGTCACAGTTCTGCTCTGATGACCACACACCAGCATGCAAAAAAATATATATATATCACATAAGCAATAGCAATCTACAAAATGAGGGGAGAGAAAAAATAAAAGAAAGTTTTTTAAAAGAAAAATAAAGGTCAAAACTGAGGTTATCAACCAAAGAAACAAGAAAAGAGAAAAAAATTATAGACCAAAAAAAAAAAAAAAAAAATTAGTTAAATTTGAGCATTTTTGCGTTAAATTTCGCGATTACAATTTCAATGTAAAGTTCAAGTTAATTATTTCCGGTACACCTCAATTTCAAACACATACAAAAAAATAAAAGTGATACCAATAGTGATTTAAATTGGCTCTCCAGCGTAATTCAACTGCGACAACCAACAGATATAATTATTATTAATAACTCCAAAAGAAAAAAGAACCATAGAAAAAGAAGAAAAAAAAAAGAAATGGGCGGGAATTGAAACTGTTACTCAAAACTTGTATTTGCGAATAAAAATCATCATAAATCATTTGATAACTTTCGTCTGCCAACATCTCGGCCCACAAGAAAACCGTCAAATGAGCTCAAAAATAAATGCAAAATACGTGTCTGGTACCTTTCACATTCGACAGCGTAACAGGTGGGAAATAATATTCTAAAAAAACCAAGAAAGTAAAAACAAAAAAAAAAATAATAATAATAAAAAAAGAAAATAAGAGCGTAGCGCCACCTGGAGTCACGATCGACAACAAGCAATCGCCCTGCTATAAACTGACCCGATTAATTAACCTGTTGAATATTATTATTATAAGTTAGGTTGAATACGGGAGGAGTCGCAGTCAGTGCGTGTTACAAGGTGAGTTCATGATTCCGCGCTCTCGAAGTGAGCGGAAACGGCCGAAACTTTTTCAATACCGTCTCCTCCTCCTCCTTCTTCCCCTAAAAAATAAAAAGACGCCCTTGTCAAAAATGACCGCGTTCGAGGGTGGGGCACAATTATATCTCCCACTACCCACCCACAAAAAATAAATAAAAACCGTCAAAAGTTTATAAATACAAATTTTTCTTCCGGAAAAATAATAATAATAAAAAAAAATTTCTAAACCCAAAAAATAAAAATAATCACTGCCAGTGGCCATTATTATTATAAGTTCACATTAAAATTAAATTATCCCTATTATTTAGTGTTGGCAACAACAAAACAACAAGACGGATGGCGACATCAAGCAGGAGAAAAGATGGTGCACAAAAGAAACGACAATCACTAGTTGTTTATCAACAGTCTTTCTCCTTGTTTCCCCCATTCACTCCGTCCGCAAACAATTCCTCATCTCTCTTTTTTTTTTATTTTTTATTATTATTTTCCCTTTAGAAAAGCCAAAGATTTTTCTTTCTATTTAAATAATACTACGTCTTAAACTCCACCCACCACCGCGATTACCCCCGTGACCCTTGCGACCGCCCCGCTCCCCCCAACACACTCACTCCCGTCATTTGCTTGCTCAATAATGATCGTCTGACAACTATTGCCAGAGTGAAAATGCTGCTTGCTCTCTCGACAACAATGAACTTGTACGAGAGGTGGCTCTTTTATATTATTATGAAAGTGGGGGGGTTAAATAGAAAAATGGAGGTGAGCGCCATTGCCCAAACACAAATAAGAGGACACACAACAAAGACAAGAAGCAGAAAATGAGGGGAGGTTGTTAAGAAAGGAATAAGAGAAGCAAAAAAGAATACAGTAATCATATTTAAAAGATATCAAAAAAAAAAAAAGTGTACGAGGAATGCCGGTTGACAATAGGGGAAGAAGAAAATAAGGCTCTCTCATTAGAATTTAATTCTAGCAAATTTGACCACCAGGGGTCACTATATTTCTCACCCTTTACTCTTAATCTCATTAGTTGGGGCATAAAGTGTGTTGGTTATGTTGCGTGCTCCGAGTTCACAGACCCACGCACACACACAACTCGTTGTTTTCCATTCAAACGGAGTCGAAATAAAAATTTCGTTCGACTCTTATTGTTGTGGCGGGAAGAAAAATGTTGTTGAAGCCGTTCTCCAACTGTTTTCTTCGCTACTGTTTGTATTTTAAAAGATAGAGATAAAAAAAAAACACGGTCGACGTTTTCTCTCGTTCTCTCCTTCCTAATTAAAATTCCTTTTTGCGGCGAAATTATTTTTATCAAAAATATTTCACTAAACAATCGAGCAGCATTCATCATTTTTTTTAAAAAAAAAAAACCTTCACCAATTAATCGCAATCTCCTCATTAGGAAACATAAAGTTTTTATTTTCTTTTCCCTCTTTAAATTAATTAAAAATAGGCCAACGGTACACGTCCTGCCGTTCACACCGCACAATGGAGTTGCATTCAAACAAACATCACTAATTATTATTTCTACTGTATAAATATCTCACGTTTCGAAACAGATTACTTCAAAACAAAAATTTATATTACCACCCCTCAATCATTATACAGTACAGTACCTGATTATAAAAGTCAAATTTTTTAAAACAGTAGCTGTACAGCTGTAGTCTCGTTTTTCTTTTGGGGTTAAACTGTACATCAAGTAGAGTTTTATTTGTCGTACTGAACTAAAATAATTATTGATTTACGAGAAAAATCAGCCGACAATTTTTTTTAAAAGTGACAC
>JAQGAY010001370.1:0-14783 GCA_034698085.1 Polydesmus angustus | reverse complement strand
TGAAAAAATAAAAATTTGTTTTTATGAATCTAATTTTTCAAGTACATGTATCATCAATGCATATTTGATGATTACAGAAGAATTTTAATGACTTGAATTGCAAAAAAACTAATGACTAGTTCCAAAACGAATTACACTAATAAAAAGCAAAATAACATTTAATTAACTTTGTTTTTTTTTTCATCTTTAATTTTTAAATTCAAAATTTTATTAGTTTACTAAGCGCAATAATAGACCATTTTATGAATAGAGAACTTCAGGAGTAAACTAAGCATTAAAATATTTTCAAAATTTTAATGCAACACAGCCATGTATAGTGCATTAAGTAAAATACTGTAAGTCATTGCTTAATTTATTGTTTGCATTTTTTTTCTTATTAAGGAAGTACTGTACCTGTATTAGCAGCGAAATGGAGGTTACATGTATTATTATTTTTTTTTAAACATTAGTTTTAAAAAAATATATATTTGCTTCCGATTTCATCATTAACGTTTTTTTTCTTTTTTCATTTTTTTATTGCTAAGTATTAGTTGCGTAATTAAGTTGTTAGGAAGTTTTATTTCATTAGTGTATAATTCGTTTGGCAGTTGAACGAGCAGGAGTTATTAAACGTGGGAATGAGCGATACCTATCTTATCGTTTAATTTAGAGAAAAATCTCGGTGGTCATGCTTTTCTATTCTCTGCATCCAATGATTGTTTGAAAAAGAAAAGAGGAAGTTTAACGTCTGAGAAATTTTATTGTTTTCTTCCTGAAATCCATCGAAGAAGAGAGGAAAAAAATAATAGTTTTTTATTGCAATCGTAAATTTGGACGATTGTGTTACGTCATCACTCTCCATTTCCATCACAATTTTACTTCACAAAAATATTCGGAATTTTTTTTTTTTGTTTCATTATTTTGGGAAAACGCGATGATAGCGCGCATTGAGGAGAGCACCCTCTGTGATAATATGATGTATGAAAGTGACGGTTGTTCAGCAATTTTTCAAAAAAATGATTCGCATAACTTTATTAAATAGAAAAATTTTTTTGAACGTCCTTGCCAAGGGTCAGCCCTGACTACCTGATAAATCCACCTGTCCAAGGTCGTTCATCTTCCACCTCCTCATCACTCGGCGCAACTTTTTCTTGGCATTGCATGGGTGCAACAAACCCCCGCGCCAAACATGGCATTTTAATTACGTCATCCGACGCCATCGTTGTTAAATCAGATAAAAGTTTGGGATCAGACGAAATAAATAGAACCTTATTTGTATATGTCAGCGAAAGCGGGAGCCAACAACAGCAAAATGCTCGAAACCCGTTTTTTTTTTTATCCTTTTATTTCAATGTCCATGACTAGTTATTTTTATTTATCACGATCGAACCACGCCTGTCATTAGTATCCAGTTTCACTCATTAATTTCAAATCAAATACGAATAATTGACGGATGCTGACGTTTTTACGATCAAAATTATTACTTTTTTTTGAAAAAATGATTTTCATTATTATTTTTAATAATTTCATTATCCTCAATTTTAATTTAATAAATACACAGTAAGAGTGTTAACGGAATTTGAAACAGCGTACGTCACGGACATTTGCACACGTTCTATATCCCCTAAAATGAACGCGGTGCGCGTTGCGGGGGGTCGGTTATTGTTTTTCGTAAGTGGACAGTGTAGACAAGTTTCAAGTGTGAGGGTTAACTGTCCCTATTGTTGTTGTCACCGGAAATCACCGACCGAGACAATTTCCCCCATTCAAAAATCTTTCTCTTATCTTTGAGGACACAACACTTGAAATTGAATCATCTGTGCAAAAGTTAAAGAGGTAGCAGGGAGGATTTTTTTTTGATTTAGCGAATCAAGAAGCGTTAACGCAATGTCATGAGATAAATATACTTTCACTTTTTGAAGTTTAAAATCGTTGTCAATCTCTTCCAACCATTTAATTCACCATTTTATCAACTTTATTTAGCATTACATTTTCTATCTTTTACATGTACCCCGCTTACAATAGACATACTCCTGACTGCTCTTCAAAGAGAAAAAAATTGTTTTTTTTCTTTCATTTTTCGATTTGATTGTAAAAAGTCAAGAGTTAACATCACTTTTATTTCGTGGCAGTGACACGTGACTATCGCTATAATAGATTTTAATTTTAAAAAAAAAAACATCACAAACTTAGACATGTCCATTTTTTATACAGTAATTTACATTTCAACTCGTCTAAAAATTGGACTAAATTGTTTATTTAAATTTATTAAACTATTGATGGAACCAAATTAATTCTTTTGAAAATAAATTTTAATTTATTCCGAAAGGGGAGAATCATTACACGTACACTTATATTTAAAAGAATGTCATAATTCGAGAAGCTCGTTTGAATATTACTCGAAAGTAAACGTGAAGGAAATAGAAATAAATAAGTTGGATGTTACTTTATAATGCGAGTTGTTAATTAAAGTTGAGCTGTCTTTTTTTTTTATTAAATATATTTTCTTCTTTTCTTTATTTCAACAACCTCCCTATTTCTTCAACTTAATTTACGTTGTTAATTAATTTTTCTTTGAAATATAAAACGAGTTGATCGTCATTAAGGAAGAATACCTGAACAGTGATAAAAAAAAATTTTTGGTGTTTTTTTTTTCTTCTTCAAAATAAACTTTCACTCTCCATCTTTTACTATTAGCATTAATGTTAGTGTTGGTGGTTATAGCGCACAGGCCATTGCACTTTAAAGCAAAAGCTCAAGACACCATCTCTTTCAACATTTTTCGTTAAATACTACATAAATAAACAACAATAACGCATTTTCTTTGTTAGTAGATTTTCGGGGTCACATTTGTATTATTTTATTCGAAACGTGAAAACGCTGCTATAATAATATAAATATATAATAATTTTTTTTCTGTTTCGAATCACTTTTTAATACGAATTTCAAATTATTATTATTATTATTTTTTTGACCGGAAGTGATTCATTCCGACGTATATGGTGATTCAAAAGGAGTGAAATAAAACAATTGACTTTCTTATATATATATATATTTTTAATCCGTGGTTTTTAAACGTGACCTTTTCTCCAAATAAAATTGTTCAGTTTTTTAAAAAAAAAAAAAGAGAAAGTAAAAAAAAGAAATACATAAAACGATTTAATGTCGAAAGCTCAATCACAAGACAATGAAAAACTGCATGCATTAAACTTCCGTCTATTCGTTTTTTTTTTTTTTTTTTTTTTTTTTTTTTTATAAACAGTCAATGAAGGGGGGCAATGAGATTTCGATATTTTATGACTGCCGGTATTTAATTAATTAATTACCAGAGGACATTTTTCGTGCGCTAAAAAGAAAAAACTTCGTCAATTTCCCATTCATCAAAAAATTTAACACCACTAACCAATAACAATAAGTTTTTTAGCAGGTGGGCGCGAAACTTAAGAATCGAATCTACCTGTATAAAATGTATAGATCGTTAAGAAGAAGAAGGAAGAAATTTGTCTGCTCGATATAACGACAATGATTGTTTTGAATGGTTAAAAAAATAATAATAACAAAAAAAAAAAGTTGAAACAGGAACAAAACAAAACAAGTTGAAGAATTTAAATTATTTGGAAAACATTGACACTCCAGTGAATTAAAGGGGGCGCTTTTTTTTTCTTTTTTTTTCTCTCTTCTATTGTTGGTGTGTACTTGTATACCCGCAGTCAATTCGTTCAGTGTTTATCAAAATTATTCGAAGTGAAAACGAGTTTGAGCATCTTAAACAACGAGTTGAACTGAGGGGAGGACTCCTCGAATTCGCATAGATGGCGCTGCCTCCGCTCTTGCTTCCCCTACGTTATCATTTCCGCTGTCATAAGGAAACGTCAACCTGCCTTAAGGATGACTTTTTTTTTTTCTTCTTTTCTTACTTTATTTCATGCACCTACATGCCGCGTAAATCTGCCAGTCTTATATGGGAAATATAAGCTTATTACACATGACTACTGCGTTTTCCGTAACATTGTTAAATGATGATTGCTATGACGTGATAGTATTTTCTCCCGTCAAGCTTTTGTGGGCGTAAATTGTTTTCCTAATTAAAGGGTCAGAAAGTGAGTTAGAAAAAAAAAAGTAGCTGAGTGATGTCCATATATGTCGTTAAATAGGAAATGATACGTTTGACGGATTTATAAATATCGTTATGGTTCGCTGTATAATTAGTTTTGGAGATTATCAAATGGAAAGTGATTTTTTTTTAATTTATTTTTTTTTTAAATCTTGTAATCTTAGGTTAGAAATATTTACTTGAGGTCGACGCCATTTTAATTTCTTGTCCCGCAAATTCACTCATCTTTACAGATATGTAATAAAAAAATCTCATTTATTTATAAGTACGGCAGGGAAGAAAAAAAATTGTTTTGAGGTTGTTGGTTTTTTTTTCTTCATATACAGTAGAAGTTTATTATATGGTAGGGTCGCGCTTTATTTATTTTTTTTATTTCAAGAAATTTTTTTTTTTTTCAAATTTGGATTTTTAAAACTGAACTTTGCTTACTAAAGAATTTACTGAATTTTTTTTTTAACTTACCGGTAAAATACTTAAAATTGAATTTTGGTTGCTTTGAGAAAGTTTACGAAATTAATTAAACCACTAAATTAGATTTTGTAAAACACAAGGTATTGCGACATTGATTCTAGTGTAAAATTTGTCAAGCTATGAATCACTTTTAACCGTGTTTAATTATTTATAGGTAATTTAAAAAAGGAATAATTTTTTAATTAAAATTGAAAAAACTATACCGTAATAAATTTTTATAGAATGTAATTTTACCGAGTCGAGTTATTATTATTATAATAATAATTATTTTTTTTCATTTTGTGTAACTTTTCACCCTCTGTAAATGGCAACATGACTACGTAAATGCGCTTTCTTCGGTTAACCGAGACTATCGACTCGTAAATCTTGGCAATTATTTACGGAAATTATTATTCCGTGATTGATTTATTTTTTTCAAATTTTAATTAGTCAAAAAATAATGACTACGCGAAACAAAGCGGAAACCCTTTCGAGCATGCGCTTAGAGAGAGCATTCTTTCTCTCAAATTAAATCATAAATCATATAGCAAAAAAAAAAAAAAGTGCAACAATTGAATTAGGAGTAGAATTAAGACTGGTCGTTTCTGTTGAAGTGTCTATAACGAGATGTAAATTGGCGTAGAAAAGCTATTATTACAAAGATGTAAGGATTTTTCGATGAAGTAAACAAAAAAACAAAAAAAAATTAAAACAAATGACTATAAAAAGCTGTAATAAAGATGGCCATTTAAGAAAATAATAAAAGTCACATTTCGGTATGTTTCACGTGTGTTGTAATTGGAAACAAGGTTGAATGCCCCTTCGCCTTCTTCATCTTTTTACTACTCTTGATACTGATCACTTTTTTTTATATATATTATTATTTCTATCTTACAGAGTGAAGAAAAAAAAAACTCATTTCTCTCTGGCGAAAAATATCTTGGAAAAATAACTTCGCACACGGCATTTTGTTATAACAATGCCGTGCTATTTGACTGCTCAACTTGACCGCAATTGCCACTTTGCTTCAGCACCGCGAGCGGCCAACCTAAAGAAATTCTTGGATTTTTACGTCAAGACTATTGTACAACTCCAAGTACATACAAGGTAAAAATGATCGCGATTGGTGAAGAAAACGAGCACGTGACCCGGCAGTGTAATGTTTTTTGGCTCCGCCCATGCTTTGTCGAGTTCGCCAGCTGCTTGGAAAAAGTTTCCCGTCGTTCGCGTTTCGACATCTCGAACGAAATCTCAGGTGGGCGAAGTGGTTATTCTTGAGTTTACGTCAGAAGGAAGAACGAGCAGAAAACGGATTTTATTATTATTTTCTAGTGCTTGTGTGTGTGTTTGTGCATACTACGAGAAATTTAATATTGGATGAAGCTATTGACATGGTAGTCCTACAATTATTATGGGTAAGTTTTTAATTCATTTTTATTTTTCCAACCAACTCCGAAACTTAGAAATAATATGGTTCCCCCCATAAGCGTTAGTCAACAGTGGCGATGATTACTACCGGTGATGTTCGCTCGCTCTGGCGGCTTTTGGTGTTGTGCCACGCGGCAATAGACTCTTTAGGGTTCAGCGTACTCCACTATTAACTGACTTCAAACTGAAAAAAAAAAAACTGTAAATAATGACAGTATTATAGACATCAGTTCGGAATTATCTGATTGAACAGGACCCGATGTGAACAATTTTAGAACAAAATTTTAAATTTAATTTTGGTTTTTCTTAAAAAAATTTTTCTTCAGGTGAATTAATTTTGTTGCCTTTTCCTTATAAACTTGTGAAGTTGCTAGAGTGACCTCGCAACCTACTTAACGGGTAATTGTTTGTTGTATAACATTGTAAATGTACAGCCGTTAAATGTCGAATTTCGGATCCTTTTCTCGAGGAAATTTTTGCGAAGAAATACCTTAATGACAAAATATCGGTCATTTTTTTGGCTTTTTTTTTTTTAAAGTAGAACGTCAATGGGATATTCGAAAGCCGACAGAAACAACAGGTGTTTGTGTGCGCGTGTGCTCGTGACTCTTTCTATCTCCGGTACGCGAGTGAACCTCCCAAAGGGCTTCCTCTAGTGGCATGCCTTAGACAATTAGGCATTTCCTGTTCTAACAGACGCTAATGTAAAATGTAATCATCGTCATTGTTACGACGTCTATTCCAATTTTCCCCAATTTACCTCTTAATAAAATTTTTGAGTTATTACGGTAGTTTCCATTTATGGTAATAATAAAAAGAAATGAAGGAGAGGGTGGAGGAAAAGCATTTATAATTTCCATTCGATATACAATTATTTTAAACGTGACTTATTTTCTTAAAATTCCCAAAAATATCTACGTAGTACTGTAGGTGTTAACTGTTATCGTTTTTGGTTTTTTTTTCCCTCATTTTTTTTATTATTTATTTATTTCGAAGGACTATCTAGAAATATTTGTGATCTAGTTTCCAAGGTTAGTAAGTGCTAGCTTGTGGTAGTTCAATAATAATTATTATTATGGCTGCTTGTTGGGAGAGATCAAGAAAGGGTTTGCTAGGGTCATCCCAACACAACTGTCCGACCTCGTTCGAATTTATTTGGCAGCACGTAAATAAATTTGCTTTCGAAAATATTTATTCGAAATGCATCCTTATTAGTGAAATTTTGCCATCACGATTTTTTTTTTTTTTTTTGGTTTTTTTGGTCGTCATTGGCGGCGACCTACGCACTCGCCGAGCATATTAAAACGTTTGTTAAAACCAACAAACTTTAACAAGTGTCTTTATCTATGAGAATTATTTCGACTATTGCGTGAAGATAATGTGAGAACGGCAGAAACTTAGAATAGAAGTTACCCGAATAAGATTGAGAAATTTTTCCATTCTTTCAATTGCAGCAGCAGCGGCGTCGGCGATGAGTGTTGAATGCTGAGAATGAATTATGATTATTCGCTGACTATTACGTAGTTTTCCCACCTTTTACGAATTGGCAATTGCACCTGTACAGATTGCATCTTCCATTAAGCAAATCGAGCAATCCGTAACAGATTAGCACTCGCTCGGTGACGTCAGATTACTTCGTTTTATACTTTGAATGTGATTAGATACAGTCAAGTAAATGCGCTGTTTGTGTCAAAAAGTAGGCCTATAGTTATATTCACATCGGTTAATGCTTTTTTTCTTCTTTCTTTTTTTTTTAACGTTGTCGCGCGGCATATCGATAAGTGTTATGTCACGAATTGATGTTGTTGTTTTAAACGTGATTGGGGTTGAAGGATTTCGGCTAGTTGGAAACAAACAAATGGCCGACTATAGTTTTTGTTCCATTTATTTGTAATTTATTATTGGGGTTTCGTTTTTCTTCGCCCGAGAGTAGCCTACTAGTAAGTAGTTGCTAGCATATGGCGTCGAAGAACAACGCGCATTGCTAAGAATATGAGCTTTTTTTTTTGAATTAGAGCGTGTAGGGGAGAAGAATTCATTTAGAGATAAACAATGAATAAACTTTTGTTCTATTCAAAAAAAAAAAATCTGTTTAATTATTAATAACTGGTTATTCTTCTGTTGTTTTTACACGTGCAGGATTTTCATGTTGCAAGGTTCGCGTGATACGTTTTTAAATTTTATCTATATATTTTTTTTATTTTTGTAATTAAAACAGTTTTTTTATTACTAGAACCAACTACTGTTTTTGGCTAATCACCGTTTACAATTATTATTATTGCATCTGTCCGTCCATAACCTTACTTTTTTTGACATTTGGCGCCAACAAAGTGATGCAAATTTTTGAACTAAATGTTTATTAGCCCAACGATAGATAGGAATATCAATTAAAAACTCGTTAAATCACTATGTAGTATCTCAATTATTTATAATTTTTCACGAGTTCGTGTACCCGAACTCATTGCCATGAAACTGGTGTTTTATTATTTTATTGAAAGTGCCAAAACTTTTATTTCCGCTTCGTGATTTATTTTCGTGGTCGATGACGCTAGCGACACAATTGGCGATTTTTCAAAAAGTAAAAAAATTCCTGTTTAATTTTGTCACTTTTATTGCGGTTAATTAAAAGATGCTGATAAATTACAATTAGTTCGAGTACCGTACGCGCGAAAAAGTCGTAGACCTTTTTTTTTAGTTTCTTTATGATATTTCCAGTTTGTTTTCTATTTCCTTTATGAAATCTAGATCGAGTTAACCGCTGGAATTGCTTAAATTGGCATCTCCATTGTCGAAAAATGTCGTATTTTATACCTGTTTAACGGGTGACCATAGTCGACCTCTTAAGTAAATCCGACCAAGCGGTTATCTTTGTTTCATCTGATTGCCCTATTTTTTTCTTGAAAAATAAGATTTATTTAATTGGAATATTGTTTACGGCTTCATTGCGGTCACTTGTTTTAAATAACTGGGTTGTGTTTGGCTTAATTAAAAATGAAGACGTACTGTATTAGATTTTCAGCTCTAGTGATTAGGAAATTATTATGCCTAGTTTTCTAGGGTGATTTCAGCGTTAAAATTGTGCAGACCTGACATTCAGTTACATTTTAACGCTAACAATTCTCAGATAAAGATGCGACAAGAATGAAAATTTACTCGAGATGAAAAGTTGTTTAAAAAACCAAGCAAAATCTATAATAATTAAAGAATACTATAGACAGACATAAAAAAAAAAATAACTTAACGTGCTTTGTGGCAGAAAAACCTCGAAAAATGGTGAATCATTTCATTCACTTTATAGGTTTTCCAAAATTTTAGTTTTAAATGCAGTACAATACTGTTTAACGAATTTTAAGCGATTGCAGAATAAGCAATCACTTAAAATTTCTTATTTTTTCGAAAAAGAAAAAAAAAAGCTTTATTTAGGCTATTGATTGTTTTGCCGTGGGAAGTAATTCAAGAAAATCTTGATAGTTTCAAGCGACTTATCAAGGACATATGTTACCGTACTTAACTACCTTTACGTTAATCCATTTAATTATTGCCTTATACGTCATTCACTAAGTAGACGATGAAACCGGATGCATCGTCGAATATAGTTTGAAATCAGTCAAAACATTAACCCACTTTCTGAAGACAAAAGTTTAAAAAAAAAAAAAAATAAATAAATACCTACCTGTATTCTGCTGAAAATTAAAATAATGAATCTTAAGTTTTCGCATCATATTATAATAGTGTACAAAGAAATTATTTCTTTTTATGAATATAGAAGGAAAATTAAATTAAAAGTTTTAATTAAACTTTAGAAGCACTACATAATCTAATTTAGTTTACGTATTTTAAAAAAAAAAAATCATCGTAAAAAGATCGTAACGGTCGACGTATCTATATTTTGACATTTATCATTTTTATTCAAATGAAGGAATAATGATGCTCATTCAGTTAAGGCTTAAGGAGACAAGCGCGTTCCCGATTGGGCGTTGCTCAACGGACTCTCCAACGTAATTAGTAAGGGAAAGAGACATCGTAAAGAGTGACAAGGGGTGTGGTTATTTTTGAGATAAAAAGGGTTTGGATAGCAAATAGCGGGTCGACCTACGCACTCATTTCTACATCATTTAAATGCGATAGCCATACAAAATAATAGTCCGGCGTGGTTTTCCAAATTGATGAATCAATGAAACGTTGAAGATTTATGAAAGGGCTTAGGCTAAGTGACACGACTTAGATGGTGGTCAGACAGCTATTTACAGTACAATGACAAAATGTTGAGTACCATAAATTAAATCCCCGGGACCCATCAATTTACTCGGCGTAGTTGATTAATGGAAGTTTGCGGTGGACACGGGATAAATGTATAGGCTGACTTAGTAAAGAGAATACAAAGAAAAAAAAAGCAACAACAAAAGAATTGCTTTTGCAAAAGCATATTTTTTTTATTATTATTTTAAAACACAGGTGATACGTTTACGGTGAGTTAAAAGTGAGTTTTACACGAATAAAAACATTTTAAGAGAAATGAATAGGGAATACCATGTTTAGTTTGCGGTATGCATAGTGCAGAATAACCTAATATTATTATGGAGAGTCGGTTGTTGTTATGCAAATGAGTTAAGCGGGTCAGGGTGGTCGTCTATAACACTTTTTTTGTTGTTGTTGTTGCGGGTGGAGAATGTTATTGTTAGGGAGATAAAATGGTAGATTTGGATTTATTATTGTTCTAAGCGAGAGCTCCGAAATTAGATATAGAAATTCGCAACAGGTTGTTTTCATTTATGAATTCTATTTTTTTTTTCTTTATCTCATTCAATTTTATTGGGATTCTTAAACAATTAAGTTGAGGTGGTAAAAAATTTATTGATGCAATTTTTTTTGTTGCTGTTATTAGTTAGCAATATACTGTAAGTTGAGAAGGACGCTCAGATTTAATTTTTTAAAAAAATAAAATAGACACGCCCATTATCATATGCCCACCTACGTGTATTAAATGATAGTTGCGGAGCTGTCAAATTTCGTCATTTTATGACATGGCGATTCCTGTTAAAAAAAAATGAAAATAGATTTTTCAAAGAAAAAAAAAATAACTTGTTAAATGAGGTATTTTTTTCCCACTCAATCCCGTCTATTAGTAAAATGTTAACACACCTGTGCATTTGTAGTCGTCAAATTCCATCGTTGAAAAATGATGGGAGGAGTTGAAATAACATAAATCAATTGGAAAACAAAGCCCGTTTGTTTTTTTTTTCTTTTTTCCTATATCTTTTTCTTGTTCTCTCAATCTTTCTCCTAAAAAAAGGAAGATTTTTAGAATTTTGTTGAAGAGTAAAATAAAAAATAAAAAATCGTCTGCGTCGTCGTTGAGGTTTATGTCGATGAAAATCTCTTCAAAATTTTGTCTAGCGAATAAGCTCGAGTGAGAAAAAACGAGTAAAGGTAAACTTAAAAGGGGGAAAAAAAATATACCGGGTATTCTTAAAAAAAAAACAAGAGATTTTTTTTTTCTTTTTCTTCTTCTTCTGCGTGGAAATAATAATTTTCGATAAAATTTGAAAGGAGAAAGGGAGATGAATAATCCTGAAAAGACAAAAATAATTCCCGTCTGAAACGACTAAGCTTAACGTTTTTTTTTTTATTCTCTTAAATTCTCTTTCAACTTTCGCTCAAAATTTTGTAATTAAAGGTAGGAGAAACGACTTCCGCCTTTTGTTAGTAGCCGCTTACTTTTCAATGTCAAGAGATGATTTAGAAAATTATTTTGTAATTAAACTCAAGACTCGAGTTGACGTCATCACCGTTAAATCCGTTTTTTATTAAAAAAAAAATATCTGAATGGCACAAACAAAGTACAGTAAAACGAAATCTTGAGATTTGGGTGTGCGAACCTTACAATGGCTCATCGCATTTAACAACACCGGAACAATAATAATAAAAAAAAAAAGAGTAAGCAAGGTCGATATAAAATAAAAAAATCACAAATACTCGTCAAAAAACAATTTAAAAGAATAAATACATGCAACAGCTTCGGGTCAGAATTGTTTTCGTAATCCTTGAAACTTCTACCCTCTTTTATATATTTCTTTCCTCATATTATTATTTACTCATTTGATGATGTTTACTGTTATGTTGAATGACGAGGATAGAGTAGGCTGATGGTGGGAAATTCGGCGTTTGCCTAATACCCACACGACAAATTTGACCGCCTAATTTTTTGAGGTCAAGTAACATCTAATCTAGAAAATTCTTGCGTTCTTGTTATACATATATTTTCAACACAAATAATTATTATTTTTTTTTCTTTTTATTCTGCTACTGATGTACTTAAGAATGTTTTATTCGTATGTGTGACCAACTGACCTCTTTTAGACTAATTAAAGCTCTTCACTCGCACTATTTTAATAGGAAGGAAGTGGTCAACCGAGAATTTTTGGCTTGTCTCTTTTAATCTTACTTATTTACACCACCTACTTTTTTTAAAAAAATTTATAATGATTGTACTTCCTTTTACAAACAACTCGGGTTGTTATTCAATCGCAGGTAACGCTCATTGCCATGTTAGGTGAAGAAAATACCTTTTTTTTAATGCTGTATATTTTTTTTTATAATACATTATTAGCAAACATAGTTTATGGCCTTGCGTAATTTCGGATGAGTTATCACGAATAAAAATTAATGATTTTCAAGTTTAAATTTGTTAAACTTTGTAATAAATTTTAATTTTACGTGAATCGGAGTTTTTTTGAGCACAGAAGTTACGTTGTTGTCGGGTGCGTCAAGAATTTTTGATTTTCGCCTACGTGATGGAGTTTATTAACGACTGACTTTGAAAACCTGTGTCACTTGTTTTTATTTCGTTTTTTATCAAACACAATAATTTTGCATAAAAGCGTAGGCTTATCAAATGGAATTTTGTTGTAAGAAAAGTAGTTGCAATAATAATTAAGAATGAAATGCCGCGCCATAGAATTAATGAAGCGTTAGTAAGTATCTATTAATTATCAATTTATTGATATTTAAAGAAAATTATTCTATGCTTCAGGAATAAAAAACGATAAACTACTAATAACAATTAGACAAAGTACGTTTTCGTTTAATTTGAAAATCCGTGAAACTATTTAGTTTTAACGTGTATTGAAGTCATGCTAGAGACTATTATATTTACGAGGTTAACTAATCGAAAAATATAAATTAAAAAATATATTAAGTGTTTTTTTGAGGTTTGATAAATAGATGATATCAGAAATGTCATGATGATCATGACTCGTGTGGTTTTCATTCACACTTGCGATGATCGATTAACTGACTGACAAGTGTTAACTCGAAACTGTGTGTGTGTATTGTTCGAAGTTGGCGATATATACCGTATTTCGAACTAATAACACCTTGTGAATAACGTTGTTTAACGTTAAGCATTATTGTCTTCTTATAAAAATTAACGAGAATGGCGCTCTTGACCCAAAAACACCCCCGGAGAAATCGAATTTTTAAGTGCATTTTGGTGCAAGTTTCAGGTACTGTAATATATTTTGTTCTCTCGGCGGCGCTCCCACTTCGCCTTCGCATATAGGTGAGGTGTGTGCACGATTAGCTCGATTTTCGATGGGCCAGTCAGCGAATGTGGGAGGAGGGAAAAAAATGTCGAAACCCACACTTAAACACTTGTATGGCGAACATAACCCGTTAAAATAAATTAGTGAAAACGTATTAAAATAAAAGTAAAAGGTTGTTTAGTAGAATAGAATAAATAAAAAATTAATTATCGTTACCGCTTTTTTTTTTTTTTTGAAAGATAAAAAAGTTAAAATAAAAAGAATACATGTAATTATTGACGTTTACACCTTTTTTTGTTATTGTTGATAATGCTATAAATTGAATTGCTCGTACAATAATAACGGGAATAAATATTATTATTTTTGGGAAAATATTCCAAACAGGTGCTACACTTAAGGGCATTAAGAAGAAGAAAAACAAGCCGATATTATTATTATTGCCTTAGAAGTTGAGTCGGTGGAATTAAAAAGTAAACAACTTATTAAAGCATGCATTTAAAATTTAATCGTCCGATTTTTATTATCCGCCGTGACAAATTTACTCAGTTCTAAAGTTAATATATATATTTTTTAATGTTTGTACTTTTGTTTTATTGAACGAATTTGTTGGACTAATTACTACTTTTGGATCGTCGCGCAGCGTGAGCAGGCATCTTTTCTTCGGTTTTTTTTTTTTTTTTTGTTAAATATTCTTTTAATTTTATTATTGCGAGTTTTAAAATTGTTTTAGTTTTATAAGTTTAGTCGATCGCTTGGAAACTTTTTTTTCTCCTTACTAAATATATACATATTAAAAAAAAAAAAATTGAGAAAGTTGAAGGTGCGGAGATGTTCTAGCGAAGGAATCTAACGTTGGGAAAAGAAATTTCGGTTGGAAACATGGAATTTAACGAGGTTAACGCTTCAAAAAAAATCTTTTTTTAAAAAAAATAAAATAAAAAAGAATATAAAGAAAAGAGATAAAAAATATATGAGAGGAAATAAAAATTCTTCTTGTAAACTATAAAGCTACTTCTATCTTTGGCTACATATATTTTTTTTTGTTTTAAACCTACGTCCACTTAATAATTTATATTATTATTTAAAGTTGTCGGTATTACGTGTATTTTTTTAATCTTAGCACGCGTTTTGAAGGATTAAATTTCGTTAAGGCCTACCTACAGAAATAACTTTCGTCTTCCCCCTCCATATATTTTCCAAAATACTTTTCTTCACTTTTTTGTGTTAATTTAATCGTCGTTCTAATCGGATGATAGATGTGAAGGGGA
>JAQGAY010001369.1:0-14786 GCA_034698085.1 Polydesmus angustus | reverse complement strand
TAACTGACTAATTATACGATTATGATTTGTTAATTATTGCATAGTTACATTATTGTAATATACGTTTGGGGTTTAAAATAATACGTGTATTCACGAACATTTAATTATAATTTTGATATTGATGGTAATTTCTCTTTTCTTTATCGAGTTAATTTGTAAAAAAAAATGTGATTAAAATGTTTAGAATTTATTTGAAATTGCTTGCGAAATCGATTTTTTTATAGACAATTTTAGCTTATTTGTAAGTTCAATTTATCTGGTTAATTAACAATTAATTTTATGGTTTAAAGTAAAATTAATTTTGGAAGAACGACTTTGAGGTGTAATAATAATTGCACCAAGTGCAGAATCTTTGCGAGTCATAATTATATTGTCTCGGAGTTGTGATATTTTTAATACCGTACTGCAATATCTTTTTTCATTAATTTTTTTAAAGATATTTCCGCATGTACATTGTATGCTGTTATGAAAATATAATATGTACAGTATTCTCATCAATAAAATTTAAAGTATTTTTCTGCCAGAACGTTTAGAATATTTACTGTTGCCACAATTGTTCACTTGTTAATTTATTTATTGCACTCTACAATCATGTGACAAATTTCAAGTAAAAAAATTTAAAGTTTCAAAATGAACATCATTTTTTAAAATTTAAATACATGTAATTTTAGTTTATTTTCACAGCTGTGTGTTTACAGGTGATCAAGATGAAGATGATGAGCAGTTTACCGAATGACGTAATAGTATTATAGTAGTAGGGCGGAGCTTCTAATAATATTATTATTTGACAGATATACATGTATTAATAATTATTAAACAGCTAGGTTAAACTATTAATAGTAAAAGGCGGCTAAATTTTTAAGATATAGTCGGTGAGATTTGATAAATACTTTAAAATAAAAAAAAAAGGTGAGAAGTGTTTGTAGGCGGATGTGAGTCATTGGGCAAAGTGTTCATCCGGGCACAAGTAGAGTAGAGAATCCCATAGAGTGTCTACGATGTCATATAACATGGCGCCCTACAATAAGGAAAAGGGAGGGAATGCATCTTCTTTTGACGAAAATAACGAAGAAGATGATGAACAACGTAACATATGGTAATTTCTTTTGAAAATAGAGTCAATAAACATGTTAAAGCAGCAGTGGAAAGTGATCTTAAACTCCACTCCTTCCTTATCCTCCATTTTTAACGAGGTTCATGCTTGGCATTTTCGCCAATTTTTTTTTTATTCATTTCAAGTACAGTATATTGACACGTTTAAGATATTTTAAGGAACGTTTCTATATTTGGAAGAAACGGTCTAATAAAACGCAAATGTTTGAAACGCCGGCTTTAATTTAAATCTATAATCAAAGCGATGTCAACATGTCACTATCAAATTTGTATGGTGATTAGGTGACCGGGGATTGCAATGTTTGCAAGTTCAAATTTATTAAAGCTTGGATATAAAATATCTTATTCGTATCGCAATATTATCGGTGACAAGAATCGATAAACCTTTTAATTTAAATTTATTTAGATTATATTAATTGCTAATACAGTTCCTTTCGGTACTTCTATGGAGATCATTAAATATTGATAATTTTTATTATGTTTATCTTCCCAAATACTGTAGTAATAAGAATTTTGCATTGTAATCTTTGTGTAATGTTTTAAAACGATAGTTGGTTTGGTTGTTTTTAAAATTCGATTTTTTTGCAGGTCTACCATCTTGAAAGAAGTTCAATCAAGTTCAAATGCCAAGCTTTCTACTAAAAAAACTTTACTAGTTTTGGGTGAGCATTGCTATTTTTATTTAGCGATATAATTGTTACGATTTAATTTAAATATGTGAATGATTTTGCAGGCCCTAATGAATCTGGAAAGACGACTTTGGTGGCAAAGATTAAAGGTGCTGGTGATCCGAAAAAAGGAGCGGGAATGGAATATTTTTACATCGACGTAAAAGATGATTACCGAGACGGTAAATGTTGATAGCTTCCGGTTTTTGTTCTTAATTATGTGAATTTTAACAGAAGATTAATTGTTGTTTTAGATCAAACGCGACTAGGTGTTAATATTTTAGACGGTGAACCAGCACATTCCCACCTCTTAAAGATTGTTTTGTCCGAAGAGAACTTGGAGCACGTAACAGTTTTAATTTGCGCACCGATGACGCAACCGTGGAATATTATGGATTCCTTAACGACATGGGCAAACATTCTTACCGATCACATTGACCATCTCAATATGCCAAACGATCAAAAGAAGGAAGTAAAGCAAAAAAGTAATGGTTTTCTTCATCTTTTGACAATGACGATTTTTTTTACAGTTTATTTTTTTTTTCAAAATAGTAATTAAAAGGTGGCAGGATTACGTAGAACCTATTGACGAAGCAGATGCCGGCGTAGCATCTCAAATTAGGAGAAACACTGTGTTCAGCGGAAATAGCGATGAGGAAAATTCTTCTTTGCCTTTACCAGAAGGTGTTTTGACTATTAATTTAGGAATTGACATTATCGTCGTTATAACTAAAGCAAGTTTTATTTTTTTACTTTTTATTTATATTTTAAGTTTTTTCATTAATTGCAAAACTTATTCTTTATTTAGACGGATTTTATATCAAATTTAGAAAAAGAGCACGATTACAGAGATGAGCATTTCGATTTTATTCAACAGTCTGTTAGAAAGTTTTGTTTGCAATGTAAATCTAATCTTGATTTTTAAAGTAATTGGTTATTGAAAAAATAATTTGAAACAAAAATTGAAATGCATTATAGATGGAGCGTCCTTATTTTATACCTCAGTAAAGGAATTTAAGAATTGTAACCTTTTGTATAAGTTTCTAGTCCATAGGATATATGGGTTTCCGTTTCATACTCCGGCTTCTGTTGTCGATAAAGATGCAATTTTTATGTACTGAAAAACATTTAAATTGTAGTTAATTTTAAATTTACTATATTTTGTTTACGTTTTTTACAGTCCGTCTGGATGGGATAACGAGAAAAAGATTAGTATTTTATACGAAAATATGAACTCCATGAGATCCGATGATCTCTACTCAGATGTGATAGTGAAACCGGTAGTTCGAAGAGTAAGGAAAATATTATTTAAAAATTATTTTAATTACATTATGAAATAATGCTACTCTTAAATTGGGAACAGCAGGTGCAGCGCGATGTCGAAGTTCAAGCAGAAGACGATCAAATTTTTTTGACGAAACAACAAAGTCTACTCAATCAACAGTCTCCAAGTCCCGGATCACAGCGTCAAGTTGGAGATGTGAGCCTTCTTAACGCTTTTAAATCTATTGAAATTTATAAAAATGGATGATTGTTTAGGAATCTCCTCATCGCATGCCTATTGGTGTGCAGAAAACTCCTGATCGAAGACCGTCGGGATCTCCTGGAATTCAACCTGCGGCAGGAGCTCAGCCTCGAAAGGTAATTTCTAAATTCATTATTGATGTACCATATTATTTAGCACATGTACTGTGTAATTGCATGGCGATAGAAGATGTGCGATTAGTATTTCACATGTAACTTTCCATTATTTAATGAATGAGTCGTAATTTCTCATTAGCCACCATGGAGACAAGCTTCTGTAAGTGGTCTTTATTTAGATAAATTTATTTTTAAAACGTTTTAGTTTGTAAGGGCTTTATTTAAGCAATCCGTCAATGGTCAAATACACAATCGTTGTTTTTTTAATTTTTACAATTATGGTAACTTTGCTTTTAAGTATTGTAATACATGAGCTAGGCCCTATACTAAAAATATCGTTTGTACAGTATGTTTAACTGTTGACTTATTTGAGTTTTCAACATGTTTGTTAATTTTCTTAATTTAATAATTTTAATTTTTGCATAATTATTATCGATTGTGATTTTGAATGGAGAACCTAGCATGTGCTCTAAATGTAAAGTTTTAAACTGTATTTTATGTTGTACATATATTTAGAGCTTCATCTTTTAGCGGCTTATAAGCAATTTTTTTTGAACTAAAATTGAATTTAATTATGAGTTTTTTTTTAATTAATTAGGATGGTTCAAAACCAGGATCTACCAACGAAGGAGTGCTGGCTAACTTTTTCAATAGTTTACTTACTAAAAAAACGGGCACAAGTCCTCAAGGCGCTGCCAAAATACCAGGTTGAGAATTATTATTTACAGTACATGTTCTTTTGCAATATCAAATTTCTCTGAACTGTTTTTCTTTTAATTTTTAAGATAAAGGCGTGCGAACTGAAGCAGTTAGCGAGTTGGATAGATTATCGAGACCTAAAAAGCCATCTTTAAATTCTGGCTCTTCTACGCCGAATTCCTTCTCTCCACCTCCGTCTTAATATTTGTTAAACAATTTTATTTAGATTTTTGGCTGTAAATGTAAATCTGAGATTGGAAATATATTGTTGTGGTCGCTTGGCGATTGTCACGGTATAATTGAAAGAAGCGATTACCATTTATTTAATTGAAATTTGCTGAATGCAAGACAAGAGTTAATCAAAATTGTTTTATGTTAATGAGGGAGATTGGTTGAAAGATGATGATATTTTGTATTAACTTCGGATAAAAATAACTTTTGACTTATCAGCCAAATTTTCAATTTTGTTATAAGTTTTGCTTTACAAGAATTCAAATGAGGTCATTACAGATATCTAAACTAGCATTTTTATTGCCAGTTACAAACTGATATGTTTACGTATTTATCTGATTTTTATTTCTTTACCAAATTGTTATACAGGCATTTTTTTTTATTTTTTAAGAACTACAGTTTGACGAATTGATATCATCGTTTGGAAAATGATGCTTCAATTTATCTTAATTACCAAAACTGTTTTTTTTAAATTTATTCTATTGCATTTAAGGAAATATTTCAAAACAGCATTTTCACAATAGATTCTGTAAATGGCCGCATTTGAAGCAATTGATATTTTGAATAATGTATTTGACTATGAATCAGTTAAAATTTTGAGATTATGATTGCATTCTAAATACAATTCCTAAAATTTAGCCATTGTGCAATCGTATTGTAGGTATTTATTATCTAAATTTTGATTTAGGATTTGGAAATTTAAGTATGATTTAAGTTTGGGAAAAGTAAAGCGAAATGTAATGTTAGAATTGAGGTAATACGACTAACTAAATTTAAAAGTTATCAAATTACGAAATTTATTTATTGCAGCAACTAAGAACGATTCATACTGCTTAATGCCATACTTAGTATTTTTGCCTTATTTTTTTAAAAGTTTACCAGCATGTTAATATTTTAAACGGTTTGGTACTGCAGCTATCTTTAAGATGTAAAGATTTTATGAATAACAATGAAGTATAATTGATTACTTTTTTAATTATTATTTATACGTATGGTTTGATTGCTTTAGTAAAAATATTTGGAGCGCACCTTGTAAAAATTGTATTTTCAGTTGATTTTAAAAAGCTCTAAAAGCATTAGAAATTTAAATTAGAAAAATTAATATTATTGTCTTAATTTTAGAGCAACTAAGTAGACAATGCCTTTGATTCATTAAATCTTAGTTCTTCAAATTGTTTAAAAATATTAGTGGAAATCTTATGGAAAATAATTTTGTTTTATTATGCAAGGTTTCTTTTACATGACATTGTGACACAAATTTATTAGATAAATTAAGATACCCTATCAAATCAACAAAAAAATCACATTAATTATTAAAACATTTCTAATATTTAAAGGGAGAAAAACCTGCGATCACAGTACAGTAGTGTACACCTAAAATAATGTTTTTACACCTTTTTATTGACAAACAGCTACCAAGTTTTATTATATTGTTTTTAATTCATTAAAAAGAATTTAATTAAGAATTCTTTATATTTTTTATTAACTATAAAGGTTGCATTTATGGTTACAATTAAGATTCTGATACAGTATTTTAATTTTATATAAAAAAATAACTAGTTACACAGTTAAAATTTAAACAAATTACAGCGAAATTATTTTTAAATTGAAAGTAAAATATTAAAATTTACATTTTCCCTAAAGCAGAAAAAAAATTAATTACCCGATAAAACGTGAAAGCACAATAATAAAAGAGCGCCGTTGTACAATGATTATTATTTTTATTAATCTGATTTAACAACGTTTAAAAAAATCGTATTAAAATTATAAAATTTTAGTTTTGATTTTTAAAATTAAATTATGTAATTTTAAAAATTTATTATTAAACAATGGTTAAATTTTCAATTTTAGTTGTTTTGGGTTTACGTAGATATTAGTTGGAAGCTGAAAGCAAGGTGACGGATGCTCCGTGGAGGCAGTCGCCATTTTAAACAGAAAACAGATGAAACCACGATGAACTCATTTAATCATTTAATTTATTAAACAAATATACGTGATGCGGTTGTCCACTAGTTACGTAACGAGAGTGTCGGGCAATTAATTTTCATCTAGTTTCAACATCGCAGTTCGAATAAAATATGTGTTAGGTAAGGAGAAGTTGTTAAATTTTGATATGTATGAGGCGTCTAACAAGATCTTTATGTACATTTTAAGCCTAATTATACGATTCCGATTGATCATTTATTAATTGCGTTATAGATTTAATCGAAAATGGCTCCTTTATTATCTAATTTCGCTATCATAAATTTCATCCGTCGAGTATTTAGTTAGTAAAAATTTGCACGAAACCCGTGAAAGTCCATCAGTCTCGGAAAGGTTAATGATATAAAAATGAAAAAGACTGGTTAATGCCGGCATTATAGAGGGCGCTTCGCCCCACAAAACAATTTCCAGCTTTTCCAACATTTTTCTTAACATTCCCGTAATGAGTATTAATTTATCTGAGTCTGCTTCTTTATCGAAACATCATTTTCAAAGGTAGTTAAAATGTGCAATTAATTATTATTCCTATGATTGGGCGGAGCATTACTATCTTATACATTACCTTTTGCATTCCCAATATTGAATTGGTTTTAATAAATAAAATCACATTTTACATTATTTATTAAACTTACGGTTATTGCAATAGTACTGTATTTTGATTGCGTCTTTCTACCCCTCGCGCATTCAATTTAGTTACAAGGCGAATCCGAGTGCGTTCTACGCAATATGAGAAGGAGCTCAACGATTATCTATAAACTTTGTTTTTTTAAAAAATGTTTAACTACTGTAATACAAATGTTTGATAACGAAAATGCTTTCGAAGATCCACCCGATTAGTCATGTAATCAGCGATAGTATTGGACAAGTAGGAGTAAATTGTACAGTATTTCTTTTTGTGTGCCAAGCCCTAAAAAATATTATATTATTTCGTGTCGAGACTTGGTTAAAAAGTGTCACTAGGATTACACTGAGGCTATTTTTGATGCGAAAAATGAAAGGTTTATTTTATTTTTTCGAAATAGGATTGCTAATTTTATGCTTTTCTTTTTTTTTATGTTATAAAGAAAACGTATTTATTTTAATTTGATTTTATTTTTAGCTTTTCTGCGAAGTCGTGCTACAGCTGCTCAACTTAGTACTAGCCCTAATAATCAGCAGGCCGATACCAATTGTTTCAACTCCTCCACTATTGGAACTCCATCGAAATCGTCGTCATTTGGCTGCTCGCACTTTTCCAAAACGAAGAAAAAGATGCCTTTGGCTAATAAAGCAAGAGTTTATGCCGATGTGAACGCACAGAGGATGCGCGAATATTGGGATTACGAGTCCCACGTTGTCGAGTGGGGGTTTGTATCTTAACTTTTCTTAATAATTATTTAATCAATCTTTGTCAAACCATTCGTGTATTCATGTACAGGAAGTCTGCGCGTAACTTCAAATTTAGGTTAACAAATGGAGGGAAAGTGTAAATAAATATTTTAGTGGGATATGCGTAGACACAAGTGGGACAGTGTGCGTCAACCATGTTAGGAAAATCGTTTCGAGATAAGAAGAATTGCCGCATTATTTACGCTTTTTATATTAGGCCACATTTATTTAAATGTTGCGAAGATGACCTAAACTTAAGATTTGAAACGCCCTTAATTACACATTTATGCAGTCTAGTTTGGTTCAGGTCAAGGTAAAATTTATTAAAGGCAATTTCTGATATTACGTCCGGTTAACTTGCTTATAAATCACTAGTCTTAAAATTTTTTATTTGGATTTTAAAGATGATGAATACGTGTTTGCATTCGTATTTTCACATTTTAAAAATTGAAATATTGTTGGTTTGAAATGTTGAATTGTCTTTTAAAATTAAGTTTATTATTGCTAATACTGTACCAAGAAGAGCAATGTTTTTTACTTTTATCTATTGGTTTTCTACTAACTATAACCGAAATATCGCTTACGCGCAAACATTTATTGATTAGAAATTGCAGAACACAAATTAGTGTAATTAGAATAATTTCGTTGAACCCAGTGGCTGCAAAGCAACACTAGTAGGTACTGTACTTTGGATAATTGATTTTAATCCGAATGACAGAAGGCTTATTTTTGAAAGCTACAGTACTGTATTTAATTAGAAAAGCTGTACAGTAGTTTGCATTTATTTATTGTTATAAAGTAAAACCTATTCGTAAAATTTTTATACAGTATTTCTGTCGCTTGTGAGATGAAATGTAATCATGGTACTGTACATGTATTTGTAAAGTGTATTTTGACATTACACGATGTACGGTGTTTTCTAGTTTTAAGTAAAAATGCTGGCTTTCTTGCGGGTTTTTTTTTTCTCATTACAGTATTTAGGAAAGAGGCTTTTGTTTATTCTTATTATGCTAAAAATAACTACACATTTAAACAGTACATTAACATTGAAAAAATCAGAATAGAATTTGTATTTAAATATTTTTCATTATAAATAGATATTAGCGAGGTGAAAATTAATAACATAATCATTTTTTTTGGCCTTGGAATTCCTTATTATTAGATTTTGCATAAATCCAAGACTTGAAATCGTGCTTATTATTTCGGATGGAAAATTGTTTTTAACAATGATTGTTAAATGATTTTTAAGGCTAAGGTATGCCTTTGCTGATTTGAGATAGGTTTTTTTTTGCGCTTCCAATTTGACCATTGAAGCAAAGATGTTGCTTTGATTTTATGCATTTATTTAAAATGGGATTTTGAGTTTAGATTTTGTTCTCATTTTAAAAATATTGCTGCAACGAACTTATTTAATCTAATGCGGAATTTATCAATTTAGCTATTATGAATTGCGCAGTAATTATCATCTAAAAGTGTTGTTTACTATTTCAGTCAACAGGACGATTATCAACTAGTACGTAAATTAGGACGTGGAAAATATAGTGAAGTTTTTGAAGCTATTAATATTACAAATAACGAAAAATGTGTCGTAAAAATTTTAAAGGTGACTTGAAATCTGACGGTTTTTTAAATTCTTGGAAAATTAATTCTTCATTTGAAATGTATTTTTAGCCTGTAAAGAAGAAGAAAATTAAACGAGAAATAAAGATTTTAGAAAATTTACGAGGCGGAACGAATATCATTTCTTTACTTGCCGTCGTCAAAGATCCAGTGGTATAAAAACTGTTTTTGGCTTTGTTTGATTGATTTGTTAACGTGTGTATCTATTTTAAAGTCGAGAACGCCAGCATTAGTCTTTGAACACGTAAACAACACTGATTTTAAGGTAAAAAGATTTATGCTCGTTATTATTGTGCATTTTTTAATTATTTTTTATTTTAGCAATTATATCAAACGTTGACTGACTACGACATTCGGTATTATCTTTATGAATTACTAAAGGTGAGCGACATCTTTTTCTTTTTGCGATATTTTATTTAAATAAAATTTTTATTTTTAGGCATTGGACTACTGCCATAGTATGGGTATCATGCATCGTGATGTTAAACCACATAATGTCATGATTGATCACGAAAATCGAAAGGTAGTTTCTGTTAGTTGGTTTTTTGGTTTAATTGTGAAGCAAAAACTAATTTAAATGTTTTATAGCTACGATTGATAGATTGGGGTTTAGCTGAATTTTATCACCCAGGGCAAGAATACAATGTACGTGTTGCTTCTAGATATTTTAAAGGACCAGAGTTATTAGTAGATTATCAGGTAACGTGATTTTATTTAAATGTCAAAACATTGGTGCAATGTTTCTTCCAAATGGCACTGCTTTCATTTTAAAAAAACATGAAATTTCTTAATCCATGGGACCATGTATCCCATTATTATAAATGAAAATGATAGAGACGCCTCATAAATGTTTTGACAAGTAGATGTATTTCATTATTGACTTTTTTTAATTTTATTTAGATGTACGATTATTCTCTGGATATGTGGAGCTTGGGTTGTATGCTTGCCAGCATGATATTTAGGAAAGAGCCATTTTTTCACGGCCATGATAATTATGACCAAGTAAGTTGAATTAGATTTGATAGGTGGATTAAAAGCAAGAAGATCTGAATTGCAATCAAAATTCTTTGCATATGTTTTAAACATTTTATTCTGGCATTGACTGTTGCGTGAATTTATTTTAATCCACTTATTCAGATTTAGTATTCTGATCAAGAGTTGATAATTAAGATGTCTAAATTATAGTTAGTACGAATTGCCAAAGTACTTGGAACAGAAGAACTTTTCGAATATTTAGATAAATATCAAACCGAATTGGATCCTAGATTTAACGACATTCTCGGAAGGTAAAAATATTAAAGAATCTTTTTTTAATTCGATGACATTTTAAAATAATTGGATCGTATTTTGTTGTTATCCCTTAATTACAGCTTTTTGTAAGTTTTATAAACTGAACTTGTGAATTTGTGTTGGAAAACAATGTGTGTGCGTGTTTTAATCTGCATTTTTTAAAATACTTTGTAGACATTCTAGAAAAAGATGGGAGCGTTTTGTACACAGTGAAAATCAGCATCTAGTTAGTGCAGAAGCGCTAGATTTTTTGGACAAATTGTTACGCTATGATCATCAAGAACGTTTGACTGCTCGAGAAGCTATGGAGCACCCTTATTTCTGTCAGACACTTTTGTTATTAATAAATTTTGATTATCGGTTTTAAGTAATTAATTTTTTTAGACCCTATTGTTAAAGATCATCAAGCTAGAATGGCAGGTATGTCGGGCCACAATTCGCCTACTCCTATGTCGGCTTCTGGACCTGTTGGTAGGAAAAAACTCTCATAAACAGTATTGCGAATTTAATTAAACAAGCATTTCAAAAAATATCACAAATTTTGGATAATTAATGTAATTGTTAACGCTATTTTGATTAGTTGAAAAATTAATGAAAAAAACTTTTTTGTCTAAATTTGTTCGAACTGTTTTGTATATACACGTAATCCGTTTTTGTAAGCTTTTAATAAAGATTGAAGTAATTAAAAATTCTGCTTTTAATAGGGACTTGAAGATTGGTTTTCCGTGCTCTCAAGGAAAAAAAAGAATTGGATACTTGGAACTATAAGCCAATTTACGTTTTTTTTTCTTTCTGATGAGAAACCTGATTTCAACCGCTCAGGATCTCTCGCCAGCCACAGAAATCACAAACTCCAGTCATGCAAAATACTGTTTGACTTGTAGATTCATTTTTGTTTCACCATTAGTTTAAAAATTGCGAGGAAGCATTTCATTGCCATCATTATCACTCTTCAATTGCTGAATACGGTTTATCAAATAAATTTGCGAAGACTCCCAATGTTAACGTCTTGTGTGTTGTCCCATGCAATAAAGTTTTTGTGGTTGGATTTTCATTAATGCTTTGCCGTTTGAATTTATCCGCTATCACTTTTGATACGGTACAAATTAATAACCTGTAAAATTATTTGATAAAACTGACACGATTAAGTTGTAATTTGGTACAAAATCTTCTATGTTTGTTAAGGTGGGGAGAAAATTTGACTACGTCAACTACAGTTTAACTACGGGCTCTTATTTGTTTGGGACGAAATTGACTTGTAACCAATTGCAGATATGTTTTATATAAAATTATTAATCAATATTTAAAATTTTTAGATTTTTAAATTAAATTATGAAACGAACCGAAGAGTTGCAACTCTCGACATTACAACGATAATTGTTTTTAAACAAAATTTAACTTTCAAGCTGTAAACCACTAATTTCAATTTGGTGAATTTCATTTCATAAATTCATTATACGGTTCATCAAATAGGGAGAGCATAATAATGATGGGTTTATTGTACAGGGAAAAATGCAGGCATACAGTATCGTTTTATTTTTAAATAAGAAAAACGCATTTTAATATTGAAAACGAAATTTTGTTACTCCTAAAAACTTAAAAATTGCAAACATTGTGTTATTATTTTATGTAACACAATGTGCACATTAATTTGTGGCTGTTTCCTGATTAATCTGATTTTGTCACTGTAGCCTACACATTGATATAACTTGAGTTTTTCCATGTAGGGTAAAACTTTGAATAAGGAGGTACGGGGATGAATTTTTCCTGATGTTAATTAAGGTCTTAAAAGATGAGCCTTGAAGTGTAGAAGTTTTTGATATTGCGCATAAGTTTAATTATTACTCCATTTTCCAGATGCCCTTCATATAGGTCTATTGTAATAGGAAAATGCCTACGGTATTAATCCAAGTTTAACAGTTTTCTAAAAATACAGTAGTACCGTGTAGATCAAAACTTGTGACGCAGCACAAATACCGGTAATTATTGCAGTACAGTATTAACCATTTTAAAGCATGCGCACGCGCATGTCCAAATACAGTATCTGTGTATTCTTCCTCTTACCGAAATATCAGTAAAATTGTCAAAGGTTACAAGCTTTTACTTTTACCTATGTGTTTTACTACTGTGTTTTCTACCGGTGCGTCTTTTTAGTAACAGCAACAACTGAACTAGTCGCTTAAATGATGAATAATTAGTTAAATGATTAGATTATTGGATGGCTACCGTCTACGTAATGTTACAGAGTGAATTCGGCTACGGGCTACCCCTACCCTACTCTGCAATATAATAATAATATTATTGCCATCGTGATTTCTGATTATACATCGTGATAATTATGAGGCGGCAGTAATTAAATTGAATGAAACGGAATTAATACTAGTACGTGAATCTGTGCATCGGTAAATCTTCGTTTGGCTGATTTTCCGGGTCGACTTTTCGTTTTTCCAAAGTGAACAGGAGTGCAGCGCCAAGGAGTCTACGGTGCGATAAAGTAAACTGAAGTCTGCCAATGGTAAGTTAATTGAAAGTTCATGTATTTTCACTTGTTATAATTATTTTAGTATAAGCTTTATTAAAAGTTAACATTGTAAGAATGATTTGAAATGGTTAGGGCAAAATGGTTTGTAGGCCTAATACTGTCATTTACCAATTGGATTAAAAAGGAAACTTTTATTGTTAATAATATACATGTACTTACGTAGGCGCTTACCTTCGAAATTCATTCATTAGACAAAATGTGAATTTAAAAAAATTGAACCGGCCGAGGTCACCTTTTGCATCGTGTTAGATTGCATGAACAAACAGAAATACACCGCGCTGTATCAGTATCACTGTGTATACTCGTAGTTACAGTAGGCTACATTATTATTAATTAACTTAAAAATTGAAATTTCTCCCGAACTGTGGAACAAGACAGTATTTTGGTAATTGTTGAATTTGAAATAAGTTTTTATTCAGACTTATGTTATGAGGCTCAATGCACTTGATCATAAAGCGACGACAGGTTATAAGATGAGAAAAATACAATTAAGCCTACTGTAGTGTATTTTGGGAAATACTTTTTCAAAAAAATATTAATTACAGACTGTAGTGATTTAGATAAAATCTGTTTTAGAAGCTGAGAACTGATTTTATTTTCTTTAGCCATAATTTCAAATATAAAAATATTTTCTGTAGCCCAACTTTTGTCGATGCTATTACATATAGCCTTATTATTAACATTATTATTAAAGCCAATATTCCTCATGAATAGCCTATATATTTTAACACACCTAATGAGTGACAGTAAAGTTGGGAATATTAAGGGAACTGACATTTCCAACGAAGCGAACTCAGGATTTATTTATTTTTAAGGTACAATATTTCTATAGGTCCAAAGTCAACCAAATTTAAAATTATATGTTGGCTTGTTGAATGAGCTGAGATCGGCGATCCGTTCACCGTGAACATTCAATCCTCCGGCTGGGAGTTTTTTTTTTTTTTTGGTTGTTTGTTTTTGTTTATCTTAATTAAACTCTATTGTTGGGCTGCTTTCTGCGCCATTGCTTTTCCAACTCAATATTCTATTGTCCGCTCACATTTACTTATATTTTTTTCAACTAAATCTTTCAGCGTGTTATATGCTGTTAGGTTGATGTCGCACCCTTTGGCTCACGGATCTCAGCTTTTGTTGATTATTGCTATTTGGCAATTAACGAAACTGCTGATTCAATTGAACCGAACGAGGCATTCAGGTTTCATGGAGATCGAATCCAGATAGATTAATCATCGCTATTCGGTTGGTGATTGAGATGGGCAGAGCAACATCATCATGACCAGATTTAACCTCACGTGATATTCAAGTGGGCTCAAAGTTAATTAAGAATTTTGTCTTGTGGGAAAAAAATAGCACGGGTATTTTTTCCTAACACTAAAGAACAATAAACATAAAGCGCGATTAATTAAGTGAATTTTTTTTTTTATAATAATGAACATCTTAACCCAATAGGCTACATGTAGCCGTAGTTTTATTTTTTTTTCAAAAATAATTTTGAATGCTTTATCTAAGTTTATATGTTAATATAGATTTTTGAATAAGTGCTACGGTGCTACCTGTCGAATACCGGTATTAACTCTAACCAAATTGTCAATTTACTAAGCATGCGCGTGTAGCCTACTTAAGTTCGTCTG
>JAQGAY010001368.1:0-14791 GCA_034698085.1 Polydesmus angustus | reverse complement strand
TTTTTTTTTTTTTGTAATGCGACCACAACACTTTTATATTTCTTTGTCACCGCTGTTGTCGATTATATTAAACTTAGTATACCGTAACGGTAATCTCTTATTATTTTCATCGAAATTGATATAAAAAAATTATTGGTATCAGAATGCTCGTTAAAAGGCAGCTGGTGAAAATATTGCAACAGTCGTTTAGCAATTTTATTTGCAGTTTAAGTACTACTGTACTAGGTTAAACTCGATTAATGTTAAATGTTTTTAAAATAATATTTAGTTGAACGGGTTGTTAACTAGTTGTCCTTACTAAATTCATTTGCCACGATAAATGACTTCGATTAAGTTCTTAATTCGAAATCTAGAAAAATATTTACGTTAAGCTAGGTTTATCAGCCGAACTCAGTTGCCACAACAAACCGAGTTTTCGAAATAAGATTTTTTGGTAACGAATTGTTACATTTATTGAGTTCAGTTGGCTACGTGAAATGTTAAATTGAGATTTTAATGGGCTTAAAAAAGCATGGCATTAATATTAAAAAAAAGTTTTTCGCTAATAATTTTATTCCGTTATGGCTCAGTCACGTTTCTTTTTAGATTCCCAACAGCAACTGCAGAAACTATTGTTTCCTAAAAAAAAAATATTTCCATAATATAATTTTTTTTTCATGCTTACTCTTATGTGGCGTCTCTACTGCTTGAAATGTTTTAGACATTTTAATAATAACAATAAAAAGAGCGAAATAGAAAGTGCGTCTAGACGAAGCTGGTTCGGTTGGAGTAGTTTCGTACGCGGATGACACGCGCGTTGCTTGACCTTAGAAGATGAATTAAAAAAAAAGTCGAAGCGGGCTTTTTTTTTTTTTAGTTAGCGCACAAATTTGCATAATAATAATTATTATGACAATCACTTGTTATCGATGTTTTTAACGACGGGTTGGAGATGCGGCAAGTCAATTTCGATTGATAAGCTATAATAATAATGAAAAAAAAAGTTTTTGACTTGCCGCGCCGTTCGTATTGATTCGTAACTGAAATTCCGGGTGTAGGCGTACGCGGAGATAAAAAAAATAAAATCCGCGTCTGACAGAAATAAATTACACCCGAGATGAAAGTGTGTAGTATAAGCAGGGGAGGGGGGAGGAATACTGTATATAATAATAAAAGTGTTCATCGGATTAGTGAAGCAAAGTAGACTTGGACGTCCTTCGTTCGGAGATGTATCTTCTTGTATTTCTAGATGAGTGATTTAGTTGGATTATTAACTCTTTTCCCATCCATTTCTATTGTAGCGTGATGTCGGATGACGCTGTGGTATTTTTAGTTTAAAAGCTTCGGTTGGTAGTAGGCGGGGAAACCGACGAGGATTTGGTTTCTCTCGCCACTGCTGTACCGACTTTTTCAAGTCTAATCTATCAATTTGTGGGGATTTTTATTAGTGGTGGGGGTTTTTTATTATTATTTGTATCTTTTATCGGTTTTCTATTATTAAAATGCAAATTATGTCATTGCCTTCTCAGCCTTTTTTTTTTTTTTTTTAAAAAACGTTTACCAAGTTTTTTTTTAGAATTCTATTTTTATGATTCCGAGAACTGAAATTATTATTATTGATGAATGTTATTGAGTTGTTTGTTTACAATATTTTTTTGTTCGTTGGGGAGAAACAAATTTAAGCATTGAAAAACATTTTTCAACCGAGTTCTTATTTGAAAATATTTGTGTTTATTTATTTGGATTTTGTATGGCGAATAATTGAAGATTGAGCATAGTTTACGAAATGTAAAGTGAAAAAATAAAATTATTGCGACGCTTTATTATTGTTTTCGAAATGCGGCGTTTGGAACATTAGCGGATTGTCTTTCATTTCACCTTAAAAGCGCTTAATGTTAATTTTAATACAATATGTATGGTAACAGTTAGAGGGCAAATGAATGACTTTTTTTTTTCTCTTAATATCTTAAAAATATTGTTGCGAAGTATTTAAAAATATTAAATGTTGTTATTGAAATTTAAAGGTAATAAAAATCATTAATTCCAAGAATAAAATGCATTTAAATCTTTCGAAACTATAAATTGTTATTGTTTGAGTTGAGTTTTTTTTTCTATTAAGCTAAATCAATTTTATTTCATAGTTGCTGTTTTACTTTGAAAATTCGTAAGTTAAACGTTTTAGAATTTAAAAGAAGCAAAATTCTTTTTAAAAAATCAATACTAGACTCTATGTTATGTTTGAGATGCTTGAAACTAGTCGCTAGGAGCGCTAACAGTGATATTAGATGTTGAAATTCGAATTTTACGATTTTTTTAAGTTAAAAATATATTAATTTATAATAGCTTACTGAAACATAATTTTGTTGCTCGCGATTGGAATATTTTTTTTATTTATATCAATTTTCGTGCAAGAATGGCGAAACAAATTTTTAAATACGAGTCAATTTTTGAATTATTTTTTTCTTTCCTTTTATCATAGGTATAATAGCTTGAAAAAAGTATTGGGTTATTGTTTTTGCGATTAAATTGGCCGTATCAGTGTTTGCGAAAATACATCGGAAGATGATAATGTTGTAAATTGAATCGACCTCGTTGCATTTTTTTTCTTCTCCTCCTCAAGATAAGATTTTATACTGAGGTTTTGATAATTTTTTTTTTTTACTTCCGATTACCTTAAACGCGCGTAAAGGGTTCTCACGTTACCTTATTATTCCGAATTTTTAAATCTAGATGTAGATTGAGTTTAGATCCGGTTATTAAGATTTTACTAATCGAGATTAAAATTTCCTTCTGCAAGATTTGGTAAAACCACTTTCTAGAACAAAATCAAAACTTAAGCCGAGTTTTTTTTATATAAATATAAAAGTTGTCCGCAAACGCAGAACTTGATTTTCCCACTCGATAAAGCCTGGACATGTTTTTTTTAATATTAGAACGAGTACCTCTCGATTGAAAATCAATTTTATTTGAAAAGTTTCTTAGAAGATAAGCTTTCAAATCGATTTGTATTTCCTATTGGAATAATAAAATGAGGAGGGAAAAAATTTAACCTGTTTTAATTTTTTTTTTTTCTTATTAATTTTATTTGTTTTGATAAAAACGATCGCATAATAATTTGTTTTCTTCTATTTTTAGAATGGCTCAAAAGGGCATCCCACAATCCAGTTCCACGGAAATCAAGGGGTAAGTTTATTATTTTTTTTTAAAGTAAATAATTATCGTTGAATTTGATGAGCTAGTCCGAGCTAATTTTGGAGAGAATGTGACGGGTTAATTATACAGTAGCAGTTGTGTGACGTAATATTTATAAGCAATAGCATTTGTTTTTAAGAGATAAATAAACGATAAAATTGTTTGCATAATCGGTAACCTTGGTCTTTTCAAGCAAAAACTGAGCACCGGCTGAATTTTTTCGAACTGTTAAAAGAAAAAATCTTCCTTTTTATGGCGTCTTTTTTTTTTAACGTGTTTTATTATTAAATCTTTTGTTGCGCTTAATAATACGGAAAATTTATAAATTTAAAAGTTACGTAATTTTTCGTGTTAATTTATTCATTCATTTTGTTGAAATGAAGGCGCTTCGTGCTTTGTGTTCAGGTCTAAAATTGGAAAAGTACATGACGTAATCCGAGAATCAGACACGGGTATTACTCATCGTTAACGTTCTTGGAATCAAATCAGGAAGGTAAAAAAAAAGTGATAATGGTCACTGGGAAATATTGCAGAAAATTTTTGCTAATTTTTATTTTGAGAAATCGTAGAATAAATTTGAGAAATCAATCGATTTTTTTAATATATGGAATTGACTCTACTATTTCCTGTTTGGAACTAAAAATTAATGTTTTCTAAATGTGTACAAACAAAATGAGCCAATTAAATTATTTATTTTAGTACGTGGTAGAACCTAAAATGAAATTTAATTGGGAAAAACAATTAAAGCAATATGGCGAATTTATTAAGGATGCATGTACTATTTCAAGGCTGAATTGTGAACATACACGCGTCTTCTGACGGTTTTTTTTTTTAAAAAAAAACTTTTTAAAATTGTAGATAATTTCCTGCGTGTTTTGCCAATTTTTTTTTTTGTTGAGAAACAAATTTTTGAATATGCCGAGAATAAAATTAATTTTGTGCGTAGGAGTTGAGGAAATACTGTGACATGCACGTACGTCTTCTGAATTTTATCAAATTTAAATGTCAGTTAAATGTTCCGAAATTCGCAACCTGGATTTTGTGACTTAAACGGGCGATGTCAATTATTATTATTCTTAAACGATTTCGTTGTGTTATTTTTCGGTTGTTAAGAAGTGAAATAAGTTCATGCGAGATGAGTTTGTGTTTTGTAGAAGCGCCGTGTAATTGAAAGATGAAACATTTATTACGCTTTATTTCGGTAGCAGCGTATCCCTGGAATTTAGGAAATAATTTTTAAAAAAAGGGTGGATTTTTTTTTTTTTTTTTTTATGTGTGCGTCGAGCTGGTTTTTTAATAGTCGGTGCGAGGAGTTTCCGTGACTTACCGTGAGAAGGGGGGAGAGAGGGGAGGCGCAACGAGTGACACCATTTTATATTGACTCGTATGGAATACCTGCTAAAGATAATAGCAATTGACGATCTAAAATGAAATCGGAGCAGTCATGCCGAGTTGAAGAACAATAAGTCGTTTACTACATTTTATAACAATTATGTTAGTCATCGAATATTTTCCTAGAAATTCTTATAAAAAAAAGGTTGTTTTTTTTTTTTTGTTTAAAGCAAAATTCATTTTATTTTTTAAGTAAAAATTATAATGTAGTTTTAGCTAGTAATTTTAATGCCATCGAGATAAGTTGTATTGACATGCGAGAACATTCAGAGAAAGCAATAAAATGGCATTGTTTCATTTTTTATATAATTTACAAATAAACACTAGAGTTTTTTTAAAAAAAATAAATAAATAAGTTTCGATTATAAAGATCAAAAACTATTTTTTTTAACAAAAGAAAATTAAGTTTTATGTTTGGGAATTTTATGAAAAGTATTAAATTTACTTTTTAATCTTGGTTATAAAAGTTGTTTACAAAAATTGGCATTTGTAAATGTCAAATATGTCGCCGTATTTTTAAAAAAACAGATTCTAAAAATCTTTGCGAAATAGTGAAATAGCTAAAATATTGTTAAATAATTAATATTTTATTGGTTATATGATTTGCTCGTTATTTAATTTTTTTTATTGCAAATTTTAGCGAAAGTGTTTCATGTGCGGTGTAGTAGATATTGCTCGCTCGATGCATGTTTTTAATATTTTGTATGCACGAGTGTCAGGAACAGCTGATCGCGCGAGATGAAATACTATTTAGTACTGTAGCGTATTTATTCAAATGAAATGGGGACTAATTTTAGAAGTAAATGTACTAGCGACGTAAATTCCTTCCACACGTGTGCAAATAAAACAGACGTTGAAACGCCTGGCTGGAGTTTGAAAAACCGCTTGACAATGCTGATATTTTTCTGTTTGAATAATTATTCCCGCATTTTAAATAACAATCATTAAATTCCTCTCGTTGCTCTATATATTTTTCAAATTGGATTATGTCGGTTTTTGTTTATTTGGGGTTGTTTTTTTTTTTTTTTCTCTCCTTATAGTGAGAGCCGAAATTAAAATTCTTACAGTTAATTATCCGCGTTCCCGATACGCAATTTAGCTATTCGGAGAAGAAAAATTAAAGGTTCTACCATCAGTCGAGGTTAAAAGATTAATAATTGTGTTAAGAAATTTATCGAAATAAAGTTGTACGAGTGGAATTGCGACTCCGTACCGCTTTTATTTGCCCGGAATACGCTATTTATTGTAAGGCCATTGTCTTTTGGCTAATTAACATTTTGCCATACCGACATTATTATTAATCTGTATTGAGTTTAATGTCGTTTTCGTTTGTCATTAATTGGGGTGATTGATTTGGAACATCAAAATTCGGAGAAATAAGCTCGCGTGTGACTTAAAAATGTGACCCGAATCAACTACAGTATTTTGGCTATTTTTTTTTACCACGATGTAAACATTATATAGGCGAAATCGAAAAATGAATTTTCAAAATAAACTGCGGTTGTTTTTAAGATTTTTTTTTTTTTATATTTACTATATCTACATATGTGACAAATTTAAATAAAAAAAATTAAGTAGTGTGGGATCCGGGAGGAGGGGTTAAGACGGTTTAGAGCACTTGGTCCAATTTCGTTTTAAAGTTTAAGCTATTTTTGTGGGCTTTTCTCAAAAAAATTTTTGGATTTGAAAGAAAAAGTTTAAATTTTGAATGATACTTAGCGTTATTTTTAGTATTGGGCCCACCAATCTATTTTTATTCCTGTATTTTGTCATAATTGATTCAAATTATTTGAGGCTAATCATGCGTGCGTCATGTAATTATTGGAACAAGCCTGTAATAATTATTGTACAACGGCTGAAAAAATAGCACTGGTAATTGTAGAATAACGAAAAAAAATTGAGTTATAATGTCGAAATGACTTCCAAGCGTGTGCCGTTAATAAACCTTAAATTTTATTAAATAACTATCGAGAACTTTCTAGCCAAAATGTGCTGTTAATGTAACGAAATAAAATTTAAAAGGGAAGTACATTTTAGTTTGCTTTTTTTTAATGAAAAAAAAAAAGCAATTAAATTAATAGCGGAATGATCGTTGTAATTGCTCACATGTGATGCATGAAGATTTTTAGTGTTAATTTATTTGGAATAATTACGTTTTGAAAGTTTCGAACAGGCCCGTCAAACTTGTTTGATACCGCGGGTAACGTATTTAGCCGTAATTATTGTAAATATACAATAAGCTAAGAGCCGCATGCTCCACCTTAAAATTTGTTGTGTTAATTTTGGATAAGCTTCGGGGTTAGCTTAAAGACAAAATGATTAAAAAGTCAAGTAATGTTTTTTTTTTTTAGTTGATAAATCTACTCCTTATTTGCGCCAGCTTATAGCTTAACCGCAATTATTTTTAATAAGTTATCTCGCTCATTTTTCAAGAGCTCTCCGCAGATTGCAGTCTACATTAGTTACCGGTAGTGGCGAGCTGCGTGTTTGACAAACCTGGTTTAGAAGTTTGGAAAGTTTTTTTTATTTCTAGTGAAATTATTCTACGTGATATGAAGCAAATTTATTTGGCATGTGTTTGATCGCTAGGGATTCTTTATCGGAACGATAGACCAGATATATCGTTGACCTCGTTATCGTTCCCTCATTTAATAAGTTGAATAAAATGCGTGCATACTTAAAATTCGCTATCGAAATATTCATCAGTAAATATTAGACGAGGAAATTCCTATTGCGATCGCGGGATAGATAATTATTATTCTCAATTAAATAATTAATTCAAAGCAAACGATGTTTTTGCTCTTGATTGACTCGTGTTCTCTATGTGTACGTGTAATCCTACAACTTAATTAGGATCATTTTTTTTTTATTTTCGAATTGCGAAATTGCGAAATGTGAATTGCGAGTCTATCCCGAAATCTGTTCAATCCCGAGTTCCGAATCATTAAGGTTAAATATACCGGTATTATAATAAGGAATGTAAATTTTGGGGATTATGTTTTGTCTCTCCCTCTCCTCTCATGAATTGCAATATCTAGGTTATGTATTACAGTTAGTCTGCTGCTGCATCGGGATTTCTTATTCGATTGATTGCCATGACCGACTTTTTATTACATCCTACACACATATACACTCAATTTTATTGTTTCTTTTTTTTTATTATTATTTCTTCTTCCTCTCATTCCCTCAATCGATGAATCTTTCACGTTGCTCATTTTGATCATACATTGAAAATGCTGCTGTTAGATGGTGATGGAAACGTTTGCAACTTTCGTCTAGCTTCTGTGTCGAGCGACCATCGTTTCATTATGGTGACCGTGTAACCTTATATCTGGCATTAACCGGATATCGTTTGTATGGAGTGTTTTGTATGATGTACCGGAGCTTAAGCGTGCTGTTCAATTGCCAGATGTAGTTTTTTTTTTTTTGTATTCTTTCTCTCGACGCATAATAATTACACGTGAGCTTTTCATAAAGAAGGTCGCTATTGTTTGAAGAAAATACGTTTAATTTGGGTGGAAATTTAGTTTTGGCCAATTTGTTTGTTTAATTAAGTACCCGTTTTGCATTTATGCAATTACATATCGATGGCCTAGTGGTATTAATAAAATTCCAAATTTTTAGGTTTAACATTTTTTGATGTAGATAACGGTTTTCATACGCGATTTTAGATAAATTTGTATGAGCTTAAAATTGAAGAAAAACACAGAATTCAGAATCTACGTATTTACAAGGTCTTTTAAGAGTTATTATAAAGTACAGTACATGTACATGTATTAGTAAAATAAAGTTTTACAAAAATGAAACTTTTTATTACACTAAAACATGCAGAGGTAAAACTTGACTATATTAATTGTATACTTAACTCAATTAACCTACAAATGATGAAGCGTACTATTGCCACTTGCTATTGATATAATGAATTCTGTTTAAGGGAAATACCTAATTCGTTAGCGTAATTAATTTGAATTTGTTGGACTTAACTATATCAACATGGGGAGGAATTTATTTTGTCAATTGGTATTATTCATCTATTTTGTGCAGTTTGTACTTTGAGAAGGTAAATTGGTAAGTCGAGGACCAGTGAGCTGCGTTGGAAGATAAAATAATTATGTAAGTAGATTAGAAATGACGTTCAACCAAGTTGGATAAGAGTTTTTTTAATGTTTTATTATTATAGTTTGTTAACGATGGCACATTCACACAGATAGATACAGTCGATAACAAGATCCGCTTTTATAATATACAGTAATTGAAGGGAAGTTTAAAGTTCTTGGTTGAAATACGGAGGAATTTTTGTGACCGAATGGCTCATAAATTCTGATTTCGTTTTGTAAAAAAAATCCAACGAATTGAATATTCTATGAGCTAATTTGATTTAAGAAAAAAAAATCATATTTATTAAACATGTCGATAAGGTTTATTATTTATACAGTATTTATTATAAGTGAACGGTCACTTTGAAGTTTGAACGGTAGAGTGAAGAACTTAGAATCTGATGAAATTTTAAAATACTTTTTTTTAAAAAAATTACCAATACTAGTAAATATTGTTTTGGGTTTTTTTTTTTCAATGACATTTTAAAATTTTTGATGAACGTTAACTTCCTAAATGTTGCATCGCTAAACGGTAAAATTATCCGATGCCAGGTTTTTTTTTGGTATGTCATTATTTCCTACTGCTTAGTTTTTAGTTCCAAAAGTTTGTGGAGAAAGTTCAACGGTTCATCATACTCTGCGAAAATTGAGTTGGGTTTTTCCATTGAGAACTCGGTTGTGTTTACATAGGTAGCGCTCGTGTTTTTCTCTTTTCCCCTTCATTCACTATGCATTTTAATGGTTTTGATCTTGATTGTTTTCTTTATATTGAAAATTCTTCCCAAGCTATTATTACGAACATTATAATATTTTTTTTCTCTCTCTTTACTCACGTTCGCTATGACGTCGCACGCGGTCGGTTGTGTGTTCCATATGTGAGAGAAATAAACAAGGCGAGATTTCAGTGCCAACCGGTGACCAGCTCCGCAATTTAATAAACATTTTAGTTTGAGTCATTAAGTTGTTTTTATTATTATTATTCATTTAATGGTTCTGTGTTAGCAGACATTTTAGGGAAATTTTTAATGCGTTTACCGAGTGTTGTAATCTAAAAACCTCCTAGTCTCATTCGCAGCTTTCTTTGATATTAATTCTTTTCTTTTTAAATGTGTGATTCCCGGATTTTCGTCACTCTTTTTAATTTTTCTGAGATTTTGAACTATCGTTTTTATCTAGTGCGTAATTGTTTTTTTTTACTTTCCTCGAATTTGTCAAGATAAGGAACCGCGTTTATTTCCACACGCAAAAAAATTTTTTTTTATTAATTGCGAAGTTTAAATGATAATTTTTTTTACTTAAAACATTTTCCTCGTTTTTTCTAAAAAAGTAAAGAAACAAAATGCATAGAATGTTAATCGTTTCTGAAAATTATTTAAACTAGCGTTACTAATTACTTTAACAAAAATTATTTCCCATCGATTGTTAAACTACACAATTATTATTTTGTATGGCAAAAGGTAAGCGATCCATTTAATAATCGGAGGAATAAAAAAAAAACAGAAGCGTGAACGCGAGTGATTACCAAGTCGATCATTCAGATGAGTTGGCTGAGCTGCCTAGTGCTCGTTCCCGTCCGAAACGAGCGCGTGCATGATAGAAAGATGATGGAAAATGGCGAGGCGAGTGTCCTTGCTGGAGGCTGTTTGGCAACTGGTACGATCAAGTTCTTTTTCCACCACTTCTCCGTACGTGCCCACGGTCACCAATTGAAAAGAAAGCACAACAACAACAAGTGGGGGTTGATTCTCGCTTTCCTTTCGCTTGTTTTGGGATTTTTTAAGGAACTGCGATGGAGCCGAAGGTGGCTGCACTCGAAGAGGAAGGGTGGAAGGTCAACTCAGCCACGCTTCTTCTCCAACATTTTTTTTTTCTTTTTCGTTTTTATATTATACTGTAAAAAAAAAAATTCTGTTGTTGTTTTTGTTTTGCTGAAGTTAATACCGGTTATTTTTATCGGTAGATAACCCTTTCTCCTTTATTAAGCGGGGATGATAGCCACCGACGCGAACCCGATTCGGGCGGTAGGATTTTTTTTTATTCTTCTCTTCCAATTTACGGTTAGAGGAGCGAGGCTAGAATAAACGTCATTCGAGAATACATTTCTGAGAAATTTGAAACGAGATTTAAAAAAAAAAAAAAAAAAAAATGAGAGAGAAAGGTACGAGTAGTTGTTTTTTAAACTGGTGAAATTGAGTTGCCGCAATGATGGTTTGCATTTTTTTTTAACGGTTAAAACTCGAGTTTTTGAAGGTTAGAGATGGGACCACTTGATTTTGTTGTGTAGTTATCCCAAGTGAAGGAAGGAGACTCATAAAAATGTTAATAAATGTGTTTGGGTGGAATCTATTTGATTGACTCGTTTGGTTAAGTGTATTATAAAATACTCAGGTTTTTTAGATAGTAAACAGAGGCTTTATTTCAGATAATTTAGCACACTTTTTACGAGCTGTACGTAATCTTTCAGGTGACGTCGTTTCATTATTGTCGGTTTTTATGGTTCAGGTGTTTAGTAGGCGTGACTAAGTCGGTCTGGAAATACTGTTTCGATTGTATTTTTAGTGCGATTGCATAATTCTTTTTTTTTTTTTTTTTTAAGTTTGTTTTCTGTTTTTTTTTTTTCTTTTTTTTTTCGTGTTATTTTTGGTTTCAAATCAGCTGGTTATGATGTTTATTATTTTTGTGTTTCTATTACCTCCCATTAGTTTTATTACTCGCAAGTAACACACGCGCAATATTTATAAATTTAATATTGCGGTTACATCGTTTTATTACAGTTGGATTATTATTTTGTATAAATACTTGTGCTTTTTAATTTAATATGAAATAAATGAATGTTATTTTTCTTTTTCTATTTTGTTAAAGTGATTTTTTTATCATATTTTATGATTAATTTCCAGCATCTTTTTTGAGGAGAGAGAGATAGAGGGGAGTGGGTATGTGGGGACGGAACGCAGAGTGCATTCACTTGTTAAATGGATATTACGTTCGAGTTGGAATATATGGGTCAATAGCGATAAACTGCTGGCTACTCTTGTTCTATGCCGGCTTCCTTCGTAAACGTCCAAAGTTTCGTTTGGAGAATTTTGAGTAAATTGTTAGCAATTAGGGAAGCACTATCTGCTAAAAAAAAAAAAAAAAAAAAAACTTACTATTTTGTAGGTTAAGAAATAATGTTTACCGTGTTTTCAATTTATCTTTTCGGCGTTAAAGTGTTTTTTACAACTCGGAAAAGTGAATATTTATGTGCTTAAACATTATAATAAACAAAACTATTAAAAAAAGCTTTTTTTGGTGAGCCAAATTTTATTTTATTATATATTTTTTTTTTTTTTTTTGAAATTGAGAAAAGCATTGAATGAATTTTTTGAACCAGTTTTAATTCGAAAATTTTAGTGTAATGAGATTATTATTATTGAGAATATTTTATACGAGTTTACATCATTACGTGTAATTTAATTTTTCATGTTGTACAGTAATATTATGAACTTGAAAATTGAAATTAATAACAAGTCGAGTTTTCTTCCATTAAATTTGTCGCGGTTGAGCAACGAGCTGGCGTTGGGTGAGGCAATTATTATTTTAACTTTATAGCTTCGCATCGTTTCCGACATTTTGATTAACTAATTATTTTTATCGCGCATTTTTATTTTAACCAAGGTTTTTTTTTTATTATTATTTTTCGATGATCTCTCTCGAGCTTTAGGAATTTGCAATTGCAGAAGTTTGTCATTTTCCTTATTTCAAAGTTTTCTTGCAGAGTTTTTTGTGATATTAAGCTCTTATTATTTTTTTTTTTTTTTTTCTTTCTTGATACTTGATTCGATTTTATATCTCGTTTTATTATCTGGAAAGGTTTGAAGGTGACAGGTGTAACGTCGCTGTACCAGCCGGATTGAAATATTATGTGGTCTGCGGCACGGATTGAGTTGCACCACGGCTCGCGCATGACAAATCGATACCGAGGTTTTGCTTTGACCTTGGCGACAATTATTGTGTATTAGATTATTATGGGCTGTTGTTTTTTTTTTTTTTTTTTTTTTCGATTATTTCACATCTCGTGTGTATGTGTGTTTGTAACTGAGGCTTAAAACGATGGGCGAAAATGTTATCGTCGCTTTCATCGTCTTATGTGAACGAGGTTGAGGCTGAACGCGTCATCGAATAATGAACAAGGCGAAGTTCTGTTTACGATTACCTAACTTAACAATATTCAAATTTAAGCGTGCTTGGAACTGTATAAATTTATTACTGTACCAACAGCACAACAAAAAAAGACATTTATTTGCAAATTGACTAATTTATTTTTTTTATTTTCGCCTTTTTTACGATGATTCATCAATTATTTCTGTCAACACCTATTACTTTTATAAGTGGCAATACCGAAGTCAACGTTTCAAGTACTGGAACTTTCGAGTACAAAAAAATCAAAATTGTGTTCAAAATACGATATTAAGTGTTAAAATTATTTGGTGCACTATATTCATTTCTATAATACAGTACTTGGAATGAGCGCTACATTTTGATGTTATTACAGTATTTGTTTTTAAAAGAAGTAAAATTTGATTGATAAATTTATTTTGATTTTTACGTGAAAATTAGAGGGAAAAAAATGAAAATGGTTGTTTTGTATTTTATTTTTCTTACTTTTAAAATTGAAACATCGCGTGATTTTAATTGTTTTAACTTTTTGTTTTAGTTTTATCTATATGCCGGTCTTCCCTTTACCGGCCTCTCTCTCGCCGCACATAATTTCACATTATTTATTAAGCAACCTGATGTTTACGAGGTTTTGTCAAACGCTCGAAAGCCGATTGCTTTCCCGCTCGGTACGATTCAAAAATGGACTCGAAAGAAAAGTTTAATCGGTTAACAATAATAGGTGAAGGTTACACTGAGTGTGTGTGTGTGTGTATTGCATTACTCTATCTGTGTGCACATGCTTTCGATTTGCAACCGATTGTCTCTTGATTATCGCCAATTGGAAAATGGGGAGAAAAAAAAAAGTTTAGATGAATATTGCGCAATTTACGAAAGGAGAAGGTTCATTTTAACAATTTTTGGGGTGACTCTTCGTTTAAAGGAAGTTATCTCGACGAATAAAATGATTGACGTCAGTTTCAATAGAAGTTCCGAGAGATATTATTACTTCGTGTTAAAAGTTTCAGAAGAACGCTATTATTTTTATCGAGTTAACTCGAAACTTTTTAATTGTGCTCAATTACTATTTAGTATTTTTTTTAGATCAATTTTTGAAAGAAGTTTAAAATTATTAACATTTTCGGTTCGCGCCGCTCGCGGCAGTAGATTTCGATTAAGCTTAATATTGACTCGAAGCTCTTAATTAACTGAGTTTGGTTTGTGATGCATACGTGTTAAGACTATTTTCTAGGTACCAATAGAAGCATTATTTTTACATTGCATTTTATTTTTAGAAACAGTACCAATCTTGACTTTGACAAATTTTTTGAATAATTTTTTTCAATGTTTTTTAAAAGAAAAAAAAAAATAAATAACTCATTACATTTGGTACAGTATTGCAAAAATCGGTATTGACGCTATAGCCGGGGTTAGCATATTTTGTAGGCGCAAAAACAGTTTCTTAAAGAGGAAAACAATATGATTACCAGTGGACTCCCGAGGCCAATACCAGATGAGGTTATAACCGAGTTTTACTGTATTTTAATGCAAGCTACATTTTTTGTTTGGCAGATTTTTCATCCGTAGATTATTATTTTTTTAAACGTTTTTTATACATTTTTCTCCACTGAATGTTTTCTTTGTAGAATTGACATATGAAATACCCGCACGTGCAAGGAAGCAAGAATTTATTTCTAAATATTAGCTAGGCTTTTATTTTTTTTCCTTTTTATTAAATACTGGTTCTTTTAGTGTCATATCCACCCTGCTGAGCTTTTAGAATATTAAAAAAAAAAACAATTTGTGCAATCTTTTTTTTTTTTAAAAAAAAAAGAATAAAAAATTGCGTATGGTATTTCTTACATGTTCAATAAAACTAAAAAATATAAAAAAAATATCTAATGCTGAGTTGTTCCCTGCGACAGACAGTACCGTCTCTCTCCACTCCACCTTTCCAATCTACATCCTTCATCTTCTTCCCCCCTACTCACATT
>JAQGAY010001367.1:0-14794 GCA_034698085.1 Polydesmus angustus | reverse complement strand
CAATAAAAGAAATTATATTTACTAACACGAAAATGTAGTACGGTAGGCTTAATAGAAAAATTAAATAAAAACTTAGTGATAAGCGAATGGGCGTAAAAATTAGTTAATAATTAAAAAATTTGTCAAAAAAAAAAAACATTAAATAATTTAAAATTCTATTCTACAAAGTTTTATTAACATTTAAATAATAAAAATATAGGTTAAAATTCGTCTAATCTAGGCTATAACTATAAAACGCCATTTTCAGCTTTAAAAATAACTTACTATAGCCTAACAAAATTCTTAATGCATCGACGGTTTTAATGCGACTAATTTCTTAATGTAACGAATATTTTAGTGTCGTATAATGAATTTCTTAGTAAACTTGGTTCAACATAATTCTCAATAGAGTATTTGCCTCGAAAAGGCGTCAAATTGAACAAATTCAAACAACGAATTTTTTAATACGATGCAAAAACATTTCACTACAGTATTATGATGAAGCTCTTACAAAAAGAAAATTAACGTACAACAAAATATTTAATATTAATCGCTCAAAATAATCGAAAAATAATAATTCTAGAAACAAAATAATAATGTCAAAACACCCAATAACAATACGTCTCAATATTAGTCGAACTCGTCGTTTTTATCTGATCCTACGCGTTAACATTCTACGAATTTTAACTTCAACAATAAGCCCACATGAATAGATAAAAGATAATCAAAATCAAATTAACCAAACACATTTTCTATATAAAACTTATTTATGTAATCAAAAAAATTATGTTTAAAAAAATGCTATCTTTTCTACGCAGTCAGATAATAATTATTGCTTTCCTCAAATTAAATAATGTTGTGCTTGAATTGCTAATGTTAAATGATGCGTGAATGCCGAGAATAGCCCACACTATAAACGAGTGAAGAAAATACAAACAGGAAATCAAAAATACAACAAATAACGCCAATCGAAAAGTATTGGATGATGTTGATGAGAGCGAGAGATGCGTAGTTGTCACCCACACACACCTGTTGCTTCCGAGCGAAGAGACGTCACTCGGCCTACGCCGTCGCTTTTGCAGACGCTCCGTTATGTCTAAAATTAGCTGGCATCCGCCCACTCGGGGCCTATTTTTTAACCGCTATTTCGTACCGAACTTTCGTTTTTAAATAGAAATCGGAATCCCCGGATGTAACATTCAATTTACTTTCGCTACCGCCGGATCCAGTTCAATTACGACACTCCTAAATCCCACTTAAAACGTCCCTTCCCCATCTAAGACTTACACATACGTCTACTTTTATTTTATTTAAAAAAAAAAATAAGTAAACTCAAACATAAATTTTTTTTTAATAATAAAAATTGAAGCCTTAACTCGTGAACTTAAAAAACAAGAATGAGGTTGAATTTAAGGATTCTTATCGTGCAATCACGAAAATTCTCGTCAATAATAATTAGTATATCGGCTAAATCTAAACTAAACTTTGTTTTCAAAATAATAAGATGAAGAGGAGCTTTTACATTGGTAATTGCATTCACGATGTTTGTCAGACACCGAAATCGACCTGAATGAGGCTGATGAATCGGTGGGTGGAGACGGTTACACAGTGCACCAAAACATACCACTCACTCTCCGCATTCGATCAAAAAAATAAAAAAACTATTGCCAATTTCTTATCCGGTTTAGATACGCCTGGTTAGAGTTGGACTAACCTTTAGCACTCTCCACACCAATGACGTCATCGAGCAAGTTCGCTGATGGATATGCTACACAAGCAATTCTATTAGACAACAATTATACAGTATTGCTTGACCGGCCTGCAATAGATAAACGATAACATTTCGATCTAACAAAATATTTGAAAGTTTAATCGACATTTAACTCTCTTATTTGCGCATCATTTTGAAATGATTTCACTAACCTTCTACTTCGCCGCAATTCTACAGTTCTACTCGCCTATTAATCTACTTAGCATTTCCGCTCAAATGGCCCTTTTACAATTAAATTTCGCTCTTTCAAAAGCGCGAACAGGATGGATGCCAATTTGATCCGAGAAAAGTTGACGTCCGGCTGGGCTTTAACTTTTGTCGCGTGTGCATTTTGGAAGAGAATGAGATCGGGATTCATCATGCTGATTTTTTTTTTTAAATAGGAATCATTTTATTAACTTGCAAGGGAATTCATAAGATAAGGAAAACATTTTTAACCGCAAACTCATTAGTACTGTATACAAAATAAAAACTAATTTAAATAAGTGTAAAAAAAATTATGTTTAACTTGTTCAAAAAGAAAAACTTTGTTCAGCTCGAAATTACGAGAGAAAAAAAAAGCAATAATTATTTCTTCGTTAAAATACAGTACTAAAAATTTGCTAAAAAGAAAAATACTGTACATGTACTTAAGATTTTGACCGCAAACGTATTATATCGATCGTTGTGTTGAAATTAGTTTACATGGAAACTCAAATTACGAGTAAACCGACGCTTTTAAAAAAAATATTCATGCTGCTGACGTCGGACGATTTTTCACCTAGCAATTTATTAGAAAAGCATCGCAATGAAAATAAACAAAGCAAGCATTTCACCTATTAGCACCGAATCACGTGATTGCAACTCGCTTTCGATATCGTTCGTTAATTATACACCAAGACTAGAATAATAAACAATGTCGAAGAGTGAGCTACAAAGTCGAAGAATGGGAGGTGGGGGAAGAAAAAGTTAAACGGTGCAATGTTATCGAACTTGGAAACAAGTTTCAAGTTACTTTTTGTTCGTAATAATAATTATTATACGAAGTTTATTCGAAATTGAATAAATTTGTTGAGGAATCTAACGCAGACGAGTTGAATTGGCGTGTAAAAAGCGATTCTATAGAGTTTTTCGTGCGATCGCAATTGACCCAAAATACTCGTTCCTCTTTCCTTCCTTCCTTTGTATTCTTTTTTTTCCTAAGGTATTCCGCCCGTGCCCCCAAATCACTTAACCATTCTTTTTCCGAAACTTATATTTAGCGATTCGAGCTAAAATAAGCAAAAGTGTGTTTGTCTGACGAGGACGACTAAAAAAAAAAAAAATTCCGAAATTCACCCCGACGATCTAAGTATGGTACCTGAATTCAATGCACACTGCCACAAGGCGACACATTTAAATAAAAAAATAAAAATTTAAGCACGTTATAACAACATAGAGCACGACGATAATAAAATCTACGACCTCATCGATAAAATAGGCAATTTTTAAATCTGAATTTAGTAACTTTAAAATTTAGTTTTTAATTTTACTCTTGTTCTATCACTAAAACGTAATCATTCTTACGTTTCGTTGCCATCAAAAATTTCGTTTTACACTAATCTTAATTTGTTATACCTAAATCTATGCAGAGGTCACCAAATAAAAAGTTTAAAAATAAATAAAGGTTAAAAAAGGAGCACGCGAATTTATACTTTGTATATGTATAGGGTCTTCGCGGAACTTAGTAAATTTTAAAAAATGAATAAATTAGTCAAATTTTAACGAAAATGCATTATTTTTTTTATATTTACATTTATCGACACCCCACATTTAAAAATAAAAAACAATTTTTAAAATATGACCTCTACAACTGAGTCGGCACGAGTAAACGTGCACATGCGCTCACTTTAACAGCTAAAGGTTTTTGCGAACTTGCCGACTGCATCTCGGCACGTGCCGGCATCTAAAATAGGATTAATGCAAATTTTCTCAAAATTTCCTTGAGCGCATTAATACGTGCCGACTAAATTATAGAGGTCATATTCCAATACTGTAATTGTTTTTTATTATTAAATGTGAGATGTCGATGGATGTAAATATCAAAAATAATGCATTTTCGTTAAAATTTGACTGATTTATTAAAATTTGCTAAGTTCCGCGAAGACCCTAAAAATATAAATACCAAAATTATTTTTGAAAAAAAAATATTTTTCAATCTGCGCACGCGCAATTTTTTTTAATTTTTTTTTTTTTTTTTTACATTTTAAACTTCTAAGTTCAACCTTGCTCGAGAAATTTTAAATCCGATTATTTTCCACGACAAAATAGTTTTAAAATGCTTCCTTTTTAAATAATATTGCGATGACACCCAGTAATCCAGTTTTACTTCACCTTAACTTTACACTTGTTCTGCATTTCAGAAAGATATTTTAACGAATCTAATTCAACCAAACTAAATTACGTCAATAAATCCAGATTAAAAAAACCCCGGTTGAATACAAAAATTCTTCCCTGCCTTTTCACCTTTCAACTGAAAATTGACATTGAAAAACGTTTACATGTATCTCGTTTTCTACCTTTTACACTATCGCCTATATTAAATTACAGTAGAACAACATAAACGTCAATTAAATCTTGGAATGCAAATTATTTTTTTTTTTTCGTAAAATAAGTAGGGGCTAATATATGTTGACAGTTAACCCACAAAAATTGAAAGAGGTCAGTCGATATCCTTGAACTTCAAAATGGATGACATAACTATTTTTTTTCCCACACCACACCTCTCATTACGAAAAGAAAAAAATAAATAAAATGTTTTTAGAAGAGAAAAACAAATTTCCTTAAACTTTTTTTTTCTCTCCCCTTAATCCCTCTCATTCTCTCGCACTCACTTCCAGTTCTAAGTCATCATCGACGACCACACCCAGCTTTTTATTCCCATTCCTCAAGCCGCACTTCCTCATTTCTTCCTTCCCCACACTTCCATTTTTTTGGTACATGTACCCCCTCGGTTGATGCCAGGGTCTATTTCACTGTCAACAAAATGAAATAAACACCTTTACAAAAAAAAAAAATGTTTGCACTCGTTATCCCCTTCATTCTCTTACCCACACAATAAAATAATGTCGATACAACGAAATTGAACGCGCTAAGACCATTTGCAACGGAAATAAGTACAGTAATCAAAAATAAAAAAAAATCATAAAAAATCGTTTCGAATCATTTAACCAAATTTATTCACTTGAAATAATTTTTGGAAAGCTCATATTTTTTGATTTACTTTTTACTATCACTTTTCATCATCTCTCAAGGTTTATGCACCATTGCGTCACTCAGATTAGAAGTGAATGGCTTTTTAGACTTACGAAGAATAAGCAGGAATATTTCTTGGAAATAATGCTAAGAAAATAATCTCAAACTTCCAAAAAAAAAAAAAATAATAATAATAAAAAAAACAACTTCGTAATATTAAACATATTTCTCTTCACGAAACTTGAATCGTTTTGTAGTAATACTGTACATTCGTTATATTGAACTTGTCAACCGGAACGTCCAAAAACAATTTCGTTGTATCGACATTTTAAATTTATTTATTCCCCTTCAAATTTCTAAACCAACTTCTTAAAAGAAAAAAAAAATTCTTTCCAAACAACTTTTACTATCTTCATTTAAACTGATTTCGTTGGTAAGAGTAACAATATTCTATAATTACCCCTTCCTCCTCCTCCTGTTTATCGACAAATTGAACAAGAGAAGAAAAAAAAAAAAATCTCGTCTTCGCCGAATAGAATTTTTACAATGTATAATATAAAATTAAAAAAAAAAAGTTTAAATAAGATTTTCTTGGGCAAATTACAAGTGACGTTTTCCCTACTGCCGACTTATCTCTACCGCACGTAATTGTTTCGTTCGCCAAACCGCGCGAATAACGAAAAGTGTAATTAAATTAATAAAGAGAAAGTTCGATAATTATTATCAACGTTTAATTAACCGCACAAAAACCTCATCTTTTCAAAATAATAATAAATAAATAAATCATAATTGTGACGTAAAAAGCGGCGTCTGCTACATTAACGTGGTGAAACGAGCAGTTCATTATTTTCGCATTTTCGATCCTACCTCACTTCCGGGTTGATGATTAGTCTAACATCGCAGCGCAACAATACACACAACGTTAAAAAGGCAAGTGGGAAGAAGAGTGTTTGTAGGGGGATGGGGGGTCATCCCGCACTACAAACACAAAACGGCGTTCAACAGGTGGCGTTCCAAATAAACATATTCCACAAAACAAGTCATATTATTATTAGATTTTCTTCACCACGAACAGTCTTTGCCAACCAATAAAATTTTAGGTAACCCCCAACTATAGGCACCAAAAACAATCACAAAATTAGAATTTCTTTTTCTATCTTAACTAATATAGGCTACGTTATAAAATTGTTCGTCAAGCTCAGTAGACTTAAAATAAATCACTCTAAAAAAATTAATAAATTCTAACACTCAATTAACTTGAAAAACGAACCGGTATTTTTTAAAAAGTAGACCAGCCTAATCAGAGTAGACTACGGTAGCTTCAGATTCATGTTAAAACTATACATGGCGTCCATGAAAAAATCGTACCCAACTGAATTAGTATTAAATCCTTTTAATAATCTAAATATTTTTTTGACATTACTTCAAAGACTTTTTTTAAGTATTTAAGTAGTTAGTAAATGTGGAAAATTAATACCAAAAAAAAAATAAATAAATAACATTGCAGTAGATTTCACGAGGGGGGAGGGAGGTCATACTTTTTTTGGGCCACCCTGGAGTCAAAGCAAACGACTATAAAACTTGTGTTGCTGGCTGCTGCGTGTGATAAAACTGAAGGAAGATACATGTACGGTATTTAAATACAGATTAAAACAAATAAACTTTAAAAATGTCCTTAAATTTTTTCATGTGCCATTAAAATGTTTAAATTATTTAAAAAAATTTAATTCAAATTCAGTTGGGTATGTTTTTTTACGAACACCGTGCACTGTATATCATACAACATTTTATTGAACGACTTTTGCGATTAGCCGAGTGCATTTTCTGAGTTGGGAAAGGGTATTTAGAAATTTAATAGTCAATAATAATTTATCAAATGCTAGAAAAATAAACCGTTAATACGTGTGTAATTTTAATGTACAGCATTAAAAGCTTCGTAAAACCGAAAATTTCTTTGCAGTGCTACTTACTTGCAACTGAGAAATTCGCTCTATTAACAATTTCGTGGTACACTGTATTAAACATTTCGCTGTGATAAACATTTCCTTGTACTGTAGTAAAATTCGAGTTTCTTTTTTAAATTTAATAATGTCTCACATTACTATTAATTTTAATATTGTAGCCTAAAAAAATATTTTATGAGCGTTTTTTCGATGCGTTCCATGCAATCTAATTTATATTTGTTTCAAGCTTTTTATAATTTTTAATTTCGATTTTAAAAAGTGTAGTCTATTTTTATTTTTTTAAAAAAAGAAGTTTGCACACTAGAGATATGGAAACTGCATGCGATGAAGAAAAAAAAGTGAAGTTATCAGTTCGAGACCATTGTTTTTCCTTGTATTTTGTGACAGGTACACGCTGTGTTATCAGCCACAATAAAAATTGTTATATAAAGGCAAACGTTTGAAATAAAAAAATACATATTACGCTAATAGTAAATAACACAACTGCGAGATAATGTGACAAGAGCTGTTGTCTTATCATTTAACTTGAAAAACCGAGTCAAGATGGCGTCGCGATTCATTTTTCTAATGAAAAAAATAAAAAAAAAACTCCCATTGAAGTTTATTTAACAAAATTTTCTTCACCCAGAAAAAAAATTAATCTTTCAAAGTCGAGGAAGTAAATTTGTGAAATTATTTCTCTTCCTATTCTTATCGCACACAGTCGCAAAAAAAAAATCGATAACAGGTGGCGCTGTTTTTCCGCCTTCCTCCAAAAATATATAAAACAAAAAATAAAATACGCAATTATTCGGTAATTTGTAAAACTTTGAAAAATTCACTCGCCAGATAAAAGCACTTTTTCTTCTCGCGCAAAAATGTGACCGAAAGAAGATAAAAACGGCGCTTTTTCTTCTTCGGAAAAAAGCGAACTCAATAATAAATTTTTAAGCTAAGAAATGTGAATTTCAAAGATAAAAAACGTTATTCTCCGTTTATCACTGGAGCTCGCGCCAATTCGTTTTCCAAACAAACTTAAAGAAAAGTTCGCTCCAAAACATTAATTTGAATCGCATAGAGACCATATATTTTCGACGAGGTTAATAATTTACCACTAAATTAACGCGGCACACTTTACGCTACTTTATAATATTAAATATAACAATCTTAAATTGAATTGCAAATATGGTTCCAATTATTAATTGACGATAAAACTAGCAGCGTTCCACTTGTGCTTTTGATCAAATTTAACAGCAGTCGCGTGCTAGCTAATTCACCAAATTTGAAATGGAACATCAACATTTAATCACATTCCAAACTGTGACAAGAAAAAAAGCCACCAAAATAAGTGCATTTTAATTAACCTTGCAAATAAAAAATATTTTACACCGTAAATTAAAATAAATAAAACAATTGGTCAATTAAAGTGATTTTAACCTGTAAATAATTTATAATATTTTCTAAAAAATTTGTTGAAATTACGTTTTATTACCAAAAAAAAAATCTCATAAAAGAAAATAATCTAAAATTAAATATACCGGTACAGTATAATAAAACTGCAGTAAAACTTCATGCAACTAATTATTTAGTTTCTTTTAATAAAACATCCTTCGGACAAAAACGCTCAAAAATTTAATAAAGAAAATAATATTATTAAAAACCGTGAATTATCTTTCAAATTTCGTCGTTATGTACAACTTTTTCTATAAACCTTAACTAACAACTTTGTGGTTCAACTAAACATTTCATGGGCAAAAAAGTTGCTTTTCATGAAAGCAACTTGATTACGCTTTCAACTGAAACTTGGAAAAACATTTCGTTATACTTGTACATATTAAGAAATTCTAGTGACACTTCAAAAACTATCCCCACACATTGAGAAATTTTTACTTCTAGAAAATATTGTGAAAAGTAAAACTAAATCGTGAGAATGTTTATCCTACATTTAACCATATTTAACCAATACTGTACATGTACTGTATTTTCCGCTTTCGTAAATTTCCAACTGTTGTAGTTTTTGTTTGCATAAATGCGCATTACCTATGATCGATCGAAATGCCATTACGAAAACATTGGTACTGTATATATACCGGATATTGTTAGCGCTAACCACGCATCATCGTTCCTTTAACACGAAGACACGAATTTCAATACATAGCGAAGGCAATCGATACCAGTTTTCCACACAAAACCCTGTTGAAAGATCACACGTCCAAAGTCCGTCCTTCCATCCTGCATCCCTCTCCCTCCACAACACGTTCAAACTTCGAACTTCGTCACATCGAATGAATCAAACTGGGAGAGGAACGAAGACGACGTTCCATCGGCGGATGAAACCTCAAATGTCGTAACCTCAAACTTAAATTTAGAATTCGTAGAAATTAATTGATTTAAAAAAAAAAAAAATAGAGGCAGCAGACAAACAATCAGACAAACTTCATTAATTTGCCCCGTCGGATATCCGCTTCCACTGAAATTCAATTCGTAGTGTGATCTTAACTTCAAATTTACCTGAGCACGCATACGTAAAAAGAGGAGAGGGGTGAAAAAAGCGTCGATGGGTAGAAGTGAGTGAGAAGTTAATATTTCTCAAAGATGTTTTTTTTTTTTTTTTTTATACACAGAATAATATATAAACAAAAACTATTACCTTCGTCTTTTATCAAACTTTCTTTATAAATACAGTATAAACTTTCTTATGCAATACCGACACTACCGCTACTCTTGTATTTACTAGAAAATCATAGCGCGCTATTAATAAATAAAAACAATGTCTACGCGTATGGCGCAGCATATTAAGCAAGGAAAAACTTCCTGTATTTACAAATTATTTTTATGGAATGCTAAACTTCGCACAAAATATTTCCGAAAAAAAAAAAAGCACCGGTACAAAAAATTAAATATGAAACCTCACCGAAAAATTATTTCTTAATTTCGCCGAATCAAACAAAACAAAATAGCCTAATAATAAATAAACATTCTGATCAAAATAATATCAATAAAGTTTAAAACAGCTAAACCCGGCATATTAAAAAAAAAAAATTTAAATTCCTTTTAAATTTTTTAAACTTTATTTTCAAGTAAAAAAATATATAAAAACTCCTCTGTTTACCATTAAACTTATATGAAATAGCAAAAAGTTACAGCAAAATATCAAGAGTAATTTATAGACAATTAAAAAGTACCGGTACAACTAGTATCGGACAGTTTTGACATTGCATAAGAAAAAAATAAAGAAAAAAAAAAAAAAAACTACTAAAAAAACATTTAAACCCATAAAAAAGCGCAACAATCGTTAAAATAAAAAAAAAATGTTGCAAAACATTTTCGCGTCTGCTTTTACCATATTATTTCGAACTCACCCCGTCAAGTTGCATAACCTAAAGAGGCTGCGCGTGAGTATACTCGTGTAAAATTCGCTCCACATAATAATTATTGCATGTTATATTGAAGGTCGCATGCGACGACTATCTTCCCCACAAACTACTGTATATTCATCATTAAATAAAAAAACTGCAACAATTTTCTTTTAAAAAATATATATATGTACAATATATTATATGACAAATGGAACGTCATTAAAAAAAGAACAGCAGCCAAACTGTTTGTACAAGTTGACGCATAAAAATGCACAACCAGCAGCAGCAACAGTGCTGCCACTACACAAACATTTGTTATCCATTGAAAAACACACACAAATGTTTATTATTACGACATTCGTAATGAGAGAGGGAGGAGATAGAGCGAGGAATGGATGAGAGAAACCGAAAAAAAAAAACTAACAACAAGCGACGTCATCGACATTAAAATTATAAACGAAAAGGTAGAACATCATCATCATCATCATTAGAAATCTCCAAAAGCTAGCTCGATGGAATAGGAGAGAGAGAATGAGAGAGAGAGAGAGAGAGAGAGAGCGAGGTACAGGTAAAAATGAAAGAGGTGTTAAAGTAGAAGGTGAATGCACCGAGAACACGTGAGACTCTTTCCAAGTCAAGGTTATCTGGGATTCACCAGCGCGCGCACACACACTCACGCGCATTCCAAGACAGAAAATAGCATTTAATGTTAAAATACATATTAAAAAAAAAAGTTGGGTTGGTTTTGGAAGGCTTTCACCGTGCATGCAAGTAGGCAGGCAGAGGCATCGGTCGCTGTCCTCACCAAAACACACCAACAAACCCCAATTGAAAATAAAAAAAAGGATGGTGCGAAAGGGGGAGAACGAAAAAAAATAAATAAATAAAAATAATCGTAGAAGGAAAACTTAAAAGCACCAATCAAAATGTCGATACAACGAGCCCCGGTTAATAGTATAAAACGGAAATTTTTAATTAATAAAAAAGTAATTCTATATTTTCTGTGTTTTAATGTTATTTTCAATAATTTTTCGTTTTCTTATTTTTTTCGGCAATTCGTCAATATTATCCACGAAAAGCAATATAATCACTCAAAAATTTGCTTTACTAAAAGGTACGAAAACTTTTTTATTATTATTTTGCTACATCTTCTGACGCCATAACAAAAAATGTTTTTCAAAAATAATTATGAGTGTTTATTACGATTAAAATATTTCAAAATAATACCTTAAATGATTGCTTATCGCTTAATTTTATTATTAAAAAACTTTTTATCAATTTATGCTCAAAATCTTTTTATCAATTTATGCACAAATCTTTTTATCAATTTATGCTCAATTGTTTTTACAGCGTTTCTAAATTTTCAAAACAACATCGACATTTTCTCGCCTTGATTTTTCTTTTATTTCTCTCCCTTTTTTTCAACTTGAAGAAGACTCGAGACGGGTTTGAAAAATAAAAAAAAAAACCCGAATCTCCCACTCATTCACCCGGTTCAAACAGACCAGGCTAAAGCAGGCTCAACAAGGGTATTCCCATCTTTGGAGATTTATTTCGTCACTTGACTCCTTTCGCAATCTCCGCACGCAAAGTGCACTGGCTACAAACAAACCCAGTGGGTGAGGGCAGCGGTGAGGGGTAGGCGGGTTGGGATTAGGAGAAGGATAAAAACCGTTTCTGCTTCTCATTTCGAGACGCCGAAAACTACATTCGTAGAATGATATTTGAAGAAAAATAAATAAGTTATCGCTAGTTAGGCATTCCGAGAATAGAATAATATTCGAAAGAAATGTTTTTGTTTTACGGTGAATCATGGTTTAATTAATAGAAAGACCTTGCGCTCAACCTTCAAACTTGTTCTATGGCCGAGAATGAACGTTTAGGGAATATAGTAAATGTATTAGCATTCAGTTCGAACATCATAAATTGCGTCACCGATCCTCCAAAAAATCGACGGATTTTCCAAAATTCATCAATATTATTACTCGTTTCACCTATCAAACGTCGATTCATTCGACCCTGTTGAATAAAAATTCGAACCCAGCAGCAGGAGGAGGGGGCCCAGGTAGAAAGCGGAGGGGAAGATATATAATATTAATTAACACGACTGGAAAAACCTGGATATTATTATTATTATACGAGAGGGAATTAAAGTTAAAAGTTAAATAACCGAATTAATTAATACGAGGTGGGAGCATAGAAATGACAGTATTAATTCCAGATTTATTACGTTTATTTTGGAGAGTTGGTTTAGCGAGTTGAGATAAGAGTGAGTGAGAGGTTAATAGATTTAGTTTCAAATGGATAAATTATTCATTGAAAGAGATGGGAGAAAGAGGAAAAATTTTTTTTTATAGTAAAAATATATTTATATGAATTTTGGAGGTGTCGGAAGATGTATTGTACTGTAGGACGGCGCTGCGTTCGATTGTCACAGCCCATACGTTGGAAGCAACTAAAAATTATTATTGAGGAGCGTTAGTTAAGAAGACGTATGGGTTATAGCAAGTTTTAGGCGTTGTGTGATGATGCATCGCAACAGGTCACAGCTCATCTCATGCCCGATTAGAAAAGAAGACGAAAAAAATAAAAAATAACGAGATGAGATGCAAGTAGGACGTTGATACTCCCCAAAATCTCTTAACAGATGCTCGCTTTAGCATATTACAACGCAATTACATTTTTTTTTTTTTTTTTTTTTTTGACATAAAAAAATTAATAATTTTTAAAGACGTCTGCGAACAACTTTGACGTATGTGAAATGCATTATCACAACACGTGGGAAAATGTTGCGCACTTTTCGCATTAAATAACAAACATTTATTTAAAAACTATGATACAGTACAGTATTTAAAAATAAAATATATTATACTGTACACAAGAAAATTATTGAATCATTGATGAAAGTTTTTTTTTTTAAAAAAAATACGAATACTGTCGATTGAATTTGTATTTATAGCGAAAATATTTTTGATAAATTAAGAGGGGGGTAGTACATGTAATTATAATAAATTTAATGAGTTAAAACTCGTTTTTAAAAGTTAAATAATGTACATTTTCAAATCTTTTTAAATCAATTATAATTAACTTATAGAAATTAATTTTTAATTGAATAATTGATATTCCTTCGCTCGAATACTTTTTCAACTGAAACAACTTTGTTCCGTTTCAATAAATTAAATAAGATATTCGCGGTTTTATTATTACGTGAGAGAAGAACGAAAAATAAAGTGCGCAAATACTGAATTCAGTTTTTCAAGAATATTTTTGAAAGAGAGACGAGAAAAAAAAGTTGTGAAAGAGGAATTCCGTGAAATAAAATATCCTTTTCGTGATCAAAAACTACTTTCCGAAAGCCGGTTTTTTTCCTCGATTGCGGGCGGCGTTTGGAAGCCGGCCGGTCTCCATCTCTACCTCGCCCGCGCTATTAAGCTCGCTAACATATGGCACATTTCAATCACAAACTATTAATTTACGCTTTTCAAATTAAAATAATCGCCAGAACATGGCTTATTAATTTGACAGAGGTTTCGGGTTAAGCTACAAAAAAAGTAAGGCGTTAACTGTGGCGGGGATTGCGCACCTGTTTGATATAAGTTTTTGGTCGCGATTGATTTTGATTTTTTTTAATGCTCTTACCGTTGAAAAGTCAGGATCCCATAACTCTTTCAAGTCCGATTCTCCTATATCGTACAAAGATTTGTCGACTGCAAAGCATTCCATTTTTCCAAATAAGTGTCCGGGTACGATCGATGGGTCGAAAGGTAAAAAAAAAAGCCGGCAACAAAAACGCACTTCACTCTCTCGCCAAACGTTCTCCCAATTACACACAACTAGAAATAAGCTATAGCAGAACACACGCACCACTTCCTTCCTTCTACTGTGTAGCGGCTAAATGCTAAGCAACAGGCGGTTTCAGCCGCATTGCAATTTGCATACGCCACTAACGCATGCGCTAGTGCCATCTAGCGGGTAATAACAAAATTAGAAATTGTAAGGCCTCTGGAAAAGTGCCATAAGTCGAAAAATCTAGTTTTAAAAATAATTGTCGGTAAAAAATAATTGTCAATTAGTTTTAATTACTGAAGCATTCACTATTTTACTCATTATGTTATTTTGCATAAGATGATAAGAAGCAATAAAATAAACTTAAATAACTCACAATAAATTAAACCTTTTTTTTTTTTTTTTTAAAAAAAAAACTTTATTATACTGTAGGCCTAACTGAACTTTTTTTTAAAATAAAATTAATAAATTACAAAAAAATGTTGTTATTGACTTGTAAATTTACACAGCACAATAAATTGTCAGTATTCATAATTTAGCAAACAATTTGGCACATAGGCCTATTTGTTATTATTAGTTACATAATATTATTTTATTGTCGATAGTGCATGCAGTTTGTTGAGCGATATGCCGATATCGAACTATAGTTCAAATATTTTTTCAGGATATCAAATTACGTGTAAAATTAATACTGTACCGTATCCACCACAAAATCGTACCATGATTTTAGCAGTAGAAATAAT
>JAQGAY010001366.1:0-14798 GCA_034698085.1 Polydesmus angustus | reverse complement strand
ATAACATTAAAAAAATTATATACTGTATAATAATTACAGTAGGCTACATGTATATAAAAGTATCATTCAAGCAAAATCCATTTATTTGCGCGAGACGCCAATCAATTGCAATACTTAATTGTTCAATATAATACGCTTTGTTTTTTGTTATTTTTTGTATTCCATTTTTTAAATTTTTTTTAAATTACGTTACAAAGGGTTCATTAATTGAAGTAAAGTTCTATAGTGTGTCCGTAAATATCCGAAACTTTTAAAAAGCGAATAAACATATCAAATCTTAATGAAAATGAATTATTTTTTATATATTTACATACAACAACATCTCCGATTTAATAATGAAAACAATTTTTAAAATGTGACCTCTATAACTGAGTCGGCACGTAATAATGCGCTCAAGGAAATTTGAGAAAATTTGCATTAATCCTATAGTATAATGGTAGATGCCGACACGTGCCGAGATGCAGTCGGCAGGTGTAGGCTGCAAGTCCGCAAAAAGCTTTAGCCGTCAAAGTGAGCGCCTGAGCACGTTTACGCGTGCCGATTCAGATGGAGAGGTCATATTCTAAAAATTGTTTTTCATCATTAAATCGGAGGTGTGGTTGTATGTAAATATTAAAAAATTAATCCATTTTCATTAAAATTTGACTGATTTATTCGCTTTTTAAAAGCTTCGTATATTTACGGACACACTATACTATATAAACGTAATGACTTTCGTTGAGTAAACTACAAATGAATGCATCATTTTTTTAAGTTCAATTGCCATTGCAGTGTGCTACGGCGCACAAATTTATCGGAACTTTCTTCAATTTTTAGAGCTTTTATTAAAAACATTTAGCAACCGAATTCGTTATTTTATAACGATTTTAAAATTCTCTTTGTTAAAGTTTGTTGCGATTTTGGAGTAGCGGAAAACGATTTATAACAGTTTGTTTTTAAACTTAGTGCTATACTTAGTGCGATTAAATAAAGGTGGCACCGACCTACACATTTTTTGAGGCATGTGATGTAGTTCAGCAATTCGTAAACTGAATTTTTCATCGTGTCAACTAATTTTTGTGTGATCATTCATATAAAAACACTCGAGTTTTTGTTTCGAACATATACACGTATTGTGCGACGTATAAGTGATGTTTACCCTACATTGGTTTTTAGACTCGTTTGATAGATTAAATGAACTTGAACGTGGGATAAGCCTAATCTTTTCCACTTCCGCTTTTGGTGGCTATTTCTTTCCTTATACGTAGATATTGGTATTATTTTTCTTCTCCGTTGGACACATATGTTAGTCGCATAAGGAGGGGATAAAATAGAAAATCCTGTCACCTTTTTGCAAAATTCGAGTGACAGAATAAGAGACGAATCGAAGTTTTTGAGAATAAATTGAGGCAGGTTTGAGCGGATAAAAATGACAGCTTTTTTATATACCGAACTCCCTTGATATACGCTGCTGGAATTTTAAAGCCCCCGGTACTCATGTTTTCTCCCCTTTATTATTATTATTATTGATAACTGGATATTTTGTATGTGAAGGGTGAAAATGTCCAACGATTTTCATCGTCCATTTTTGCATTGAACTGGCAAATAAAGTTCAATCGAATTTCCATGATTTGAATTGCTATAAATGGTACATGTATTACATCTCGTAGCTGATATTGCTTTTACATTTTATTGGTTTCGTTTTATGCTAGCTGTTTTTTTATGCAATACATATTAATGTATCGATTTTGTTTGATGTATTTGCAGGAAATTGAGCACTGTTATTATCACGGGACGATAAAAGACCACCCAGGTGCCTTCGCTGCATTTCGAACTTGTAACGGTGTGAGGTGAGTTCACAAATAATTCATTCAATTTTATTTTAAAAAGTTTGAAGGAAAAATATTCTAATTAATTCGAGTCTTTTGTTAAACTGTGGAATGCTTTTTAATTTAAGTTTTGCGCTGCTTTTATTTATGCAAATTTTGTAACGTATTTGAATATACAATTCTGTCACTAAAACAAAACAGTCCGTCCACAGTTTAGATCAATGTTTATTATTTATTTTTGAAGGTTTATTTTTTTTTTTAAGTTAAAATCGCCGTTAAAAGCAGCCGAATGCCCTGAAACTTAATAAGATTTTTTAAAATTAACTTTACATTTTAAAGCAATTGCATGTAAAATATTAACACATTTTGTTATTTCTAATTTTTTCCCCTAAAATTTTTCATTTTTTTTCGTCTCAACTTCTCAGGTAGTTGAGGGAATTTGCGTTATTTTGCTGGTTTTATTGATAAATTTGTTTTAGTTAAAGCGCCGAAAAAATATTTTTACGTTTAAAACGCTGAATCGAATGTCCTTTTAAAAAACAGAACTTCATGGTTATCAAAGTTCGATTAGAACCATACACGGCTGAAGCTTTGTTTATGCTGCCCCTCGTGAACATTACAGTAAACATGTTTCAAATGTATTTCCCCCTAGTTTCACATGTTCATTTTTAAAGTATAAAAGTTGTGTCATTTCTTTGATCTTTTAAATTTGTTTACCTTTTTCATTTTCGATTTACTCAAAGAAAATGTTTTTTTTTTTTTTGAAAAAGTTTAATTACTTTATCTGAGTTCCTTTATTTATAATACATTAAACTTTAAAACGTCCAATCTTAATTAAAGCATGTAAATATTATCAAATGTTTAAATTTTATTATTTTAATGAGATGTGCTTAGCGGATGTTTTTTCAATTTTTTTTACATAGTGGGATCATCCATTTTGGGAATGAAACTTTTGTCATTCACCCGTTTCACGGCGGTGATTTGTCGGTACGAATTATTCATACATTTTAATTTCTTGCATTTAAAGAAAATGAAAAATTATTCCAAGATTTGCGACAAAATGATCAGTAGAAGTTGATGAATTACTATAATTGAAGTTATTAATATATTTCGTTTTTTTTTTAACTGTATAAAAATTCTTAAAATTGTTGCAAAATAAAGCTCGTAACTGCAAATTTTCCATCAACAAAAATCCATAAATATTACTGACAACAAATTTTTTTTTCCTGATTTTTTTTTTTTTTTTTGGTATTCGTAACTGCAATTATATAGTTTGGAAATAATGGAATATTGTTCATCTTCTCTCATGCATCATCATTATATTTTTTAACTTCAAAAATGAAAAAAGTTGACGTTTTGTTTCAGAAGAAACACCCCCATGTGATATATGAAGTGAAGAATAAAATGAAACAAGCTTGTGGTATGCTAGGCATTTTCAACTCTCTTAACTATATTTACATTCTCTTCCTCCTCTTTTAATAATACTTCTCTCACTTAATATTCTCCACGCTTATTTTTCCATCTTTTAATAGCGGTGCACGTATGTGTTTATCTTGCAGTGTAAGTCCATAAGCACATTCCGAGCGTGCTTTTTAATTGAATCGCTAAATAAGAAAATAGAAATAAGCGAAACCGTTTTTATAATAAAAAAATCTTATAAATTTACCATATACAACGTACAATAGAAAAATGAATCCCGATTGATAAAATCACAGCTAAATTTCCATTTAAAAATCTCAACTTTAAAGTATTTGTCAGTTATAATTTTTTTAAATATTATTGTTATTTATTCCAAAATAATAATTATATTGTATAAAAGATGGATAGCGTACCAATTATTATTATAATCATTCTAACCTGGAACAAATCGGCCTTAAATAATATTATTACTCATTAAATCGACAAAATTAAACTAAGCACCGTTGATTTTCATGACACATGGATAAACTTCACTTTAAGGACTCTATTAACATTGAATTGTTCTATTTTGCGTTTTGAATGTTCTCTTCCGGTCACAACTTAAGCAGCAAAATGAGTTCACCACTCCCCATGCGCCGATCTCAATCCAGTTACTTTCACGTCCATGTTTTGTTATTTTTTTTTTTTTAATTTAAAATTTGTCATCTAGGAAAGACAGATGTCTCGTGAAGTTGTAAACCTTTTCTTGTATTTCACCCCATATTCCGCCTAATTTAAGTCGAATTCGAACAAGGTGAAATCAAAGCAGAGCGTAGTGAGCGAGTATAATCAATGCCTCCTAGAAATACATGTACTGTAATTGGTATAATGAAGAGGATATTTTTACCGCGGAATGGAACAATAGTATTCAATGTTTAAAAAAAAAAGTCTTTAATGTAAAGTTTATCATTAGAATAGTTTGATGGGGGGATTAGGTGGGTTCGGTTTTATTTACGGACACCGTGTACATTTTTTAAAAAATTTTGGCTAGAATTTGAAATGCAGTCTTCCTATCAATTTTTAAAATACAATAATTTCAGTTTTAACCAGCAGTTTCTAGTTATAAAATACTCTTTCCAGTTACGTTATACTTATACAGTGTCTAGGTAGGCTACATGAACTGTATTAAGTTGTAGTTTCCAAATTTTTAAATACCGGTACCTAATTTTCAGTTTGAAATACGCTTTTCAAATTTATAGCTTTAAAATGTATGTTTCAAATCTAATCAAATCAAAATGTAGTAGTTTTAATATGTAATTTTTAAGTTTGGAAATGCGGTGTCCAGTTTTAACGTACATTTTTAAAAAAAAAATTTTAAATTTATGTTTTAAATAACAGTTTTTATTTATTTATTATTATTATTTTTTTTTTTTTAATTTTTGATGAGACCTTGTATTTTTTATTAACTGATGGGTTGTGTGTTACCTGTCTTTGCCTGTTGATATTTCCCCCTTTCTAATAGTAAAAGCAGCGCTGTACAAGTGGAGATAAAGTGGATACAGTGTAGGGAAGGGAGAAGAGAGGAAGAGAATTGAATAGAACCACCGGAAGTTAATTTTGTGCTTCTGGCATGTTGATAATGAACGCTGTGTGGCACACACCATGTTCACTGTTTTCCTCTCTAATTTTTATCTGTTTTTAATCAATAATGTTATTTGTTGCATTAACGCGACGTTTTTTAGGTAATACGAGGAACCTTGAATGGGGATTTCTTCATTTTCGTAAGCACGACGAAGGAGCAGACAAGCGTAGGGTAAGTCTGTAGCCTATGCCTTGTACAAATGCTTTTTTCTCATCCATTTTATCGATTTTTCTTCTTTATTCTTCTTTCCAAGAAACGTTCATAACGTATTTTGATATTATTTTTAATTTTGGGTACCACGCTTAATTGCTAGACATTGTTTATCTTTTTATCTTTGTCTCCGGCTTTTAATTTCAAGAGGTTTGTTTATATTTTTCATGCGGCATATTCTTTTTTTTTTTTTTTAAGAATTTTTGATAAGAAGAAACAACCAAATGAAAATGCGTGCAAGCTGATACAACTATTAAAAGCAAAATCTAGTTTTTTTTTTAATTTCATACTTATTTTTTTTTTTTTAATATTATTAATATTAAACGAAAAAAAAATTAATGGCTAATTAAGCAGTTTGATATTATTTATTCGAAAAAGCACTTAACGTAATATGTTATCCAAACATCGAATTGAATTTTTTATTATTACTTAATTTTTTTTATATTATTATTGATTTTTGACTTTTTGTAAAGATATTAAGGATAAGGTAGAAAAAAAATTAATAAACAAATATTATTTGTTAAGAAAATTTAATTTTAGTTATGAAAAACTCATTTTTAAGTAAAAAAACACTTCAGATAATTAATAGGACCGTAACGGTTATGGTAATATTAGTATTGCCGGTAGTTTAAGAATAATTGCGTGTATATTTTATAGTAATTGCTAATAAGTTGTTTAAGCAATATTTAATTTTTTTGATCCTTAAAATGTTTTAATTTTTGTTTATTTATTAAATTTTTGATTTCAGTATAAACGAGATGTGAGAGAAGTGACTAAGTACGTAGAATTGGCATTAGTTGTGGACAAAAGCATGGTAAGTCAAATGTAATGTATTTATCACATTATAATATCGACAAAATACACACGGTATAGTTTTATGTTCACATTTTAAGGATCCTCATGAAAGCTAAATAAAATAATAACTAACCAAAAACACAAGTAGTTTTTTAATGTAAATTATGAAATAATTTAATGAATTATTGTTTATTTACAAAAGTTTGAGGTCTTGATCAGTGAGACTTTTTATGTTATAAACGTACATTCTTTGCATTTTGCATGTGACAAAATATTTGCTAAAATAATTTTTACTGGAAAATTTTGATAAATATTTCTTAGAATCAACTTATTTCGGGGAATATTTTGGTAAAAATAATTTCTTTTTCTGGGTAGGCATATTTGATGACAATGGCGTTTAAAAGTTGGAGCTACGTTAATTGAGTTGGTGTTTGTTGTCCCATCCTAACTGAATTAAGATAGGTTTCTGGGGATTATAATTTTAGAGCCTCGAGAGACAAGAATCTCATCCCTGTTTGTGTTTGGGGCTTTTGGGCACACCGAAATGCATGTACCCGGTAGTTAGAATAGGAGTCACCCATCCAATTATATGCCAGGTCCAGCTTTGCTTAATTTCAGTGATATTAGGAGAACTGGTCTTTCAACGTGACAAAATAGCCAAACATCGATATGATTTTTAAAACGCACTGAAAGCGTTATTTTAGTCATTTTTTTTTTCCCTTCATCTTTTTAATACCAGAATATTCCATCCATATTTTTTTGATTTTTTGATTTATGGAACTAATTTCTCTCTTCAACTTTGTTATATCGACGTTTGAGTGTAGGCCTACAGTTGGAGGGCAGTAGATGGTTTTAAAATTATTGTGGTGAGAAAAGGTGAAAGAAGAAAGATTGATACTTGCGGTTAAGTTGTTTTCTATGCTGTAGCACTGTTAAGGTATTGTCGCAAACTCTCCGAGGTCATTTTTCTATTTCTGTTATTATTATTACGGTCTCTAAAGAATATATAAAAACCGTATATTCTTTCGGACTAAAGTTAATATGACAATGATGATGATAATAATACATAAATAAAAATGTCGTCGTTTATCATCGTGACCGGTCACAACAACAATTTCTACAAATGGAATGACATATGTGTGTGGTCACTTGTGGTCAGTTCAGACCTTATTATTTCGCTTCAATCCACTCGCCTCACAAATTTCTATACAATTTTTTTTTCTATTTTTATCGCATTATCTTTTGTTACTAAACTTATAAACTATGACATTAGCGATTTGTATTTCGGGTTTAATATTAAAAAGATTTTTGCTTTTAGTCATAGTAAACAATACTTTTGGAAACTTGCTTTATTTACCGGGTATTCTATTATTATTGTTAAAAATTGCTAAAGGGAAAAACAAATATTAGCCAACAATGTATTGATTATTAAAGAGAAATTTTTATTTAAACGGAAATTATTTTAAACGTACGTGTACAATAATATTATATTGTTGACGTAAAAAAAAAATTGAAAAAATTGGTTATAGCTTCTGTTTACTTTATCTTTTTCATTTAGAGCTCTTCACTGCTGTTTTTAATTGAGCTGAACTTTAGTGATATGGTTGTTTATCGGTTTGTGTTTTTCACTGTTGTTTACAATTTTTTTGTTTATTTATTTTTTAAAAATTAGTGAGGGAGTTTTTGAGCAGGCCTATAGTCGGTATTTTTCCAAAATTGATTTTGCTTTTATAAACTGTTTATTTGAATTTAGTGAGTGGTTTTCAAGTTGGGTAAGTCCTTTATTGTTATTATTCCGAGGATTATCCAGTTTTTATTTGACAGGTGACGTAGTTTCACTTTTGTTTCGAACATTATTATTTTGGCTTTTATCTGATTCCTAAATTGAAAAATTATTAGACATCAGTATTTTTTTAAAATGATAGTCAGTGACAGCTTTATTGAGTTTCATCATCACTTCGAAAATGAGTGCGACTTAAAAGACTTTAAATTTAAGAAAAAAATGAAACTCATTTTGAATAGTTTAATAAATAATCAGAAGAAGCTCAAATGCCTTAAATAAGCCAAAGTTTGAAGCTAATTTTGAGTTTTTACAGCTCATCATGCACAGGGTTAAATATTGTGAGTGGGACAATACAAACCAACAGAAGAATAAAGGCAGCACCTCCTTTAAATTTGGGTTAGATTATGCTAAAAGGATAGAAAGTTTAATATTTTATAAAAAAAATATTACCATTGCAACATTTTTCTTGTTTTAGACCTTTCGTGAACATTTACCAAAAACATATTTTTATAATACTGTATAGAAAACAATAATTATTATTGCCACACAAACTTTTAATTTCACAGACGTTATAACTATTACTACTGTACTTTCAAAATGATATGTTAACCTTTGTTTTTGGTTTTCTGTTTGTATTTTTAGTTTACTAAAAGGAACACAACCGATCGCGTGCAAGTTGTTCACGACGCCATTCAAATCGTCAACATAGTTGATTTGGTAAGTACTTAATTATTCAACTCTTCATTTCTAATTTTAGTCCCTATTGTGTATGTTTTTAAGTCTAGTGCTAGTAATTGAATTTATGTATTTACACTCGCACAATCGTGTAGCTTAGGTAGTTTTTTATCGGACAAAAATCTATCGAATTACTTTAATACCAACAAAAAAAAAAAAAAAACCGGAAGCCGCAATAGGTGTGTATACAGTGCGTAGTAGTTGGTATTGGATTCGTATAACGATGTTTATGTTATATATGTTGAACCATAATTAAGTTTCTATCTTGCTTCCGCCATCCAATGAACGCTGATTAATTCAATTTAGTGGATTCGTCGATTGTTGTCATTTGATCATCCACTAAATTCCGCGCATCACTTTTCGTCGTTTAGGTCAACGGAAAGCAGTTTTTTTTAACTTTTTAATTAAGAGATCTTGTTTAAACGAGGTTATGGCGCAATTTAATTAACCTTTTCGACCATTGGTTACCAAGCCGTGGAACACGAGATAATGATTTCAAGAAAAATAGCATCAAAATTGAACAATTAATAATAGGCACTGGATGTCCGAGATATCTAGGTCAATCCTAATTTATTATAAAAACTAATCCAGCAATATTATTGGAGAGATTCCAATTTTGCACCATTTTAGGTTATTTTACCAAGTTTTTTTTATCAAAACATTTACATTTTTTGCTAAGTGAATTTTTTTTACAAAAATCAACGCTTGTCTGGCTGGATATATCTTCTAACCTTGCGAGGCGTAAAACTTTTTAATATAAATGAGCAAATTTTCTAGTTTGCGACATACTTTCTCCGCTCCTCTGACGTAGCTTGCCTTAAAGTTTTGGAGCGTATTGATCCTTTTATTTTACATGGTTCTGAACTTCTTTTGCTAAAAATTTGCGTGGTAGAGGGTTTTTTTTTTTTAAAGAACCCTGCAAATAGAGAGTTTGTATTGAAGTTGTAATCAGTTATGACCGGTGTGAAGATGTATGGTCCGCAAACGAGTGAAGCTTGGAAAACATAACTATGGACATTTTTTGTTGTTTTATGGAAACCCAACATTTTTTTGTGCTTTCACGATCTAATCGATGACCTAACAAATTGGGTTGACCGAACTGGTTTTAGCCATCTGGCGTCGCAATTTTCTTTTGTTTGTTTTTCTATCGTTCGGTTATTGACATTGCGGGCCTCGATCACATCACCAGACTATCGAAATGTTGAATCTTTCTTGTTTTAACGTAGCCTAAATTTAATACATTTTAAATTGTTGCAGATTAATTGACAGCATTTTAGTCTATAAGAAATTAAACGAATATTGCGCAATTTTTATGCACACGAACGAATTTTTAGGAACTGTATTTTATATTTTACTTTGGTTCTAAATCGCCAGTCCATAATGCGCGAGGTGTTTTTAGAATTGGATTTTCGCTGTATTATAATATTATGCTTAAGTTATAAATAATATTGTAACTACCGGTATTTAAATTTTTTAAATTCTTAGTTATTTTTTTTTAATGAATTCAATCATTAAAAAGAATATTACAGTGTTTTTTAGAGAGAATTGAGACGAGCTCTACATTTTGACCAAGGTGAAACTGTATAGGAATTCGATCACAAGTTTTGAATCACCTATCTATCACCCACAATAATTTAGTGCACGTGCGTGCGCTCCCGTTAGTTTTCGAGAAAGGGCTCTGGGAGTGAACTTAGTTTTTGTTAACGGTCGATTAATTGGTTTCAGACATTTTATTACAATTTGCGCGTGAATATGGAATGTAAACGATAGATAAAAATCCCAGGCGAATTTATCCGGCCAAATTTATTTGCATGACGAGTAATTGCAAAAATTTTTTGAGGGCCTCGAGAGTAGTAAAGTCTAAGAGTAGACTCAGTATAGAGAGTAATAGTAGTAGAGAGGAGAGAGAGTGAGAGAGATTATCGATGCGGCTCTAATGGATGAATGAATAGAGAGGATGTAGGTGTGCAATTGCCGCAAATAATCCGAAGAGGAAAATGGAAATCGTCGGTTCGAAGAGAGAGGGAAAAATCTTTTCTCACATTGCTGATAAATTGAGTTGCAAATTATTTTTTAAACGATTTGCATCTGAGAGCTGCTAAGTCTCTGGGAGATGAATAAAAAAAAAACTCGAGTTTCTCTTTGGCGGAAAATTAATTACAATAATCGTAGCTACATGTTCATGCTTCACAATACACTTGACGTAATGATTTAAATTCTCAGTTATAAATTATTCTTTTTACATCTTTGAAAAATATACGTGTAGTTTTTTTAAACTTTTTATTGATTATCTTCTCTTTGTGTGAACGGCAAAATGGGTTTTTGATTAAGTGCTGTTTTTGTTTGTTTGTTTTTTCGATAAATTCACATTTTATTTAAAAACAAATTCTAAGGATAAATAGTGACTTTGGAGTTAAGGTAAAAACGTTACGATACCGTAATAACTTAATTTTTAACTTGTTTTTGTACACCGACACACTTTGCGTTTCTATAGAAAATTAAATAGACTTTTTTTAAAAAAAATATTATAATGTACCGGTTCAATATTTTTGTTGTTTTAATTTTTTCTTTCTTGGTTACGTTGGAGAGTAAGAACGCTTAAAAAACTCTTCAAATTATTGCTTTTGTTGTCCCATCCTAAGTGATTTAACTCAGGTGTGCAGGAACAACGTGGAATAGAGGGCCTCGATAGGCCTGAATAGCACCCTAAAAGTACTGTAGTTAGAATGAGAATCACCCATCCAGCAACTTAATTGGCCCTGCGTTGCCTATTACAGTATTGCTTATGCATTAGTCTACATTTTTCCAAATCACGGCAGTGTATGTCAATGGATATTAAAAGAAAATTTAAAACTTTGTTGTAATAAAATACTTAGCCCGTGATTTTTTTGAATTTATTAATTGTAATTTATACCGTAGATTTAATAATGAAAGGTAGAAATTGATTTAAATATTTTAAAAAAATTACGAGCAATGATTTGTAAGCTGCAAAACAATTTAAAATTAAACTGTATTGAAGAAATACATTTGATCAATATCAACTTTAACACAAATTCTTTTTTAATTTTTTTTTTTTTTTTTTACGAAATTTTTCTTTCTTTTCTTTGAGTGAAAAGTCTGAGGTTCAATGTGTATCAAATTCGAGGGTGAATGTCCGCATAAAAGTCGATTATTGATCGAAAACATTTCTACATGCTGGAAAGAAATACTAGATTTTTCTAATCTTTTTTTTTTTTTATTTAAAAAAAATTCGTTTTTCTTTTACTAAATAAAATGCTGGTCGAGTTGAGCGATGTAGAGGTTGTTTATAACGGAGACTGATCTTCATCTTTTTATTGCGACGGAGAAAATAAAAGGAAGGAAGATTTAAATGAGTGATTCATTCTCCTCTATCTAAAAAATAAATAAATATTGTTTCGGTTAAACAAAAATTGTAATTGCAATCCTGTAGCTTGGTTTCAAAATAATCTTAAAATTGCAACAAGAAGAACTGAAATTTCATTCTTTTTTTGCTTTTCTTTCTTTTCATTTCTTTGCTGTATCTTTTAGAAAACGCTAAATAAATACAATTTTTTGTGTCAAATAAACCATTTTGAAGCCGTCTGTGAAGTCAAAATAACACTTTGGTTTTAAATTACAACATGTTACCAGATATTTTATCTGGTTTTTTTTTTTATTATAAATTTTCACTGATTTTATTTTTATTGTGTATTTATTTATTTTTTGGTACAGTATTTTCAAAGTTTAAAAACCAGGGTTTCAATCGTTTATTTGGAGACGTGGGGTGACGGTGATCAAGTCGTGGTGAGCAGTGATGTAAGAAGTACTTTGATGACATTCATGGAGTATTGCTCGAGGAAATTGTATAAAGTCTACAAAGACTCCACACAGCTTTTAACGTAATATTTATTTTATTTTTTTATGTTGTTAATTAATTTTCTTTTGTTAAGTGATGAAACGCGTGTTGATTAATTATCATGTTTGCTTTTGTGAAATGTAGTGGTTTGGAATTGCGTGGTGGAGAAGCTGGAATGGCAGTGCCCGACAGCATTTGCACTACAAAGGCCGTTGGAGTTAGTAAGGTCAGTACACAAGTTGAAAGGTTTATCGTTTATGATTTATGATCCTACGCCAGATGTTTCGTATTCCATGTCAATCTCCGCATAACTTAATTTTGAAGAACAAAAATTCCTTTGAAAATAATTAGGCAAAAAGATTTTTTTTTAACTAATTACTGTATTAAAGAAAAATTGGTCAGCGTAATATTTATAAAAAAAAATAACGTTTCAATGTTAGCCTTTTTAGTTTTTTGGGTTTATTTGGGCTTTCTGCTTTATGCATATTATGAAATTACACCAATAGTATTGTATTATTGATAAATTAGTTACATGTAATTAATAATTATTAATTGCCAAAAATTTTTACGATTTTGCGAATTAAATATTTATAATTTATTACAGTAGAACTTTTATTTGTTAGGATAAATGATAATATATGTTGACGATTGCATCTAACTCTTTTAGTTCCATTTAATTTCAAATGTAGATTTAAAATTTTAAATTTTTTGAAAGTCTTTAATAAAAACAATTATGGACATTATTATGATTTAATTTTTTGAGATTAAAAATATTGTTTTCTTATTAAATATAAATTAACAAATACAAAACTTGTTTTAATTTATTTATTATTTCTACTTAGGATATAAATATTTATGAGCCTCATCTGGTAGCTGTAGTGATGGCGCACGCAATTGGTCACAACATGGGAATGGCTCACGACGACGCAAGTATGTATTTCATATCTTTATTTTAAGGATGTAATATTTTATCCTACAATAAATCATACTTTTCTCTCCCCTTTTCTTTCCTATAGAATGTCAGTGTCCAGATTGGCACGGTTGTATAATGGCAGAATCAATTGTGTAAGTTATATTTATGCTTTAATGAGATTTTTATTATTTGATTCGGTATTATTATATTCGGGTATATATATTATTTATTTTTTTTCGTTTTTTTTCTCAATTTGATAAATGGCTTTGTTGTTAGAAATTGATACATTGTGTACCAAACCAATTGATTTTTTTCTCTCTTTTTTTTATCTCCTTCTACTGTTTGTTTGTGTGTAAAGTGGTTCAGAGACGGTTCAACCATATCGTTTCTCCACGTGTAGCGTAAAGAACTACGTATCATCGTTACGAGTTGGAAACGGAATCTGTCTATTTAACAAGCCCAATCAAGTTCGATATTCACTCAATCTTATCACTTTCGTATTCATTCTTTTTAATAGCCATCATTTTTATTTTTTTTTTTGTCTATTTTCAAGTTGGAAGATTTCAAACTGTGTGGAAATGGAATAGTAGACGCTGGTGAAGACTGTGATTGTGGCACAATAGTAGTAAGATTCGAGAAAGAAAAAAAAAAAAAAATAGATCTTATTTTTTTATTTATGGATGGTCTATTGTTGCTAGGAATGTCCAACGAAAGATCCTTGCTGTGATCCAATTACCTGCCGATTAAAATCCGAAGCCGAATGTTCAACTGGTCCATGCTGTGATAAGTGCAAAGTAAAAATATAAAAAATCTATAAACATTTTTTTGATGAAAAACATAGTTACCAATTAAATGTATTTTTTATTGTTAAGCTGCGTCATGGTGGCTATTTATGTCGCAATTCTGCCACCGAATGTGACATTCCTGAAACCTGTGATGGAAAAATGGGACGATGTCCAGCTGACACTTACAAAAAGAACGGAACTCCTTGTAACGATAGGAAGTCCTATTGTTTCGCTGGAAAATGTCATACGAGAGATAGTCAGTGCGATTATATTTGGGGAGGTTAGACTGAATCTTATGAGAAGGAGGAAATCAATTTTATTTTTATTTATTTTTTATTTTCTTTCTAATATTATTTCATTAGGAGGAAAAGCAGCTGATGACAAATGTTTCGAACAATTTAATCAACAAGGTAGTTTTATTGGCAACTGTGGTCTTGATGCAAATAAAATCTTTAAGAAGTGTGAACCAGAGTAAGCAACTAGATTCATCCTCGACTTTTTTCTAACAAAAAAAATCAATGTTTTTATTGCGTTTAGAAACGTTAAATGTGGATCGTTGCAGTGTAAAGCAGGTGCTCGAATTCCAATTGTTCAAGGCTTATCGAAGCATCATACACGTACAATTGTGTCCGCTGGAGGAGACGAGTATGAGTGCAAGTAAGTTAAATCACTCACTTATAAATATTAATGGATTGGCTTAATAACATTTAAAATTCTAACGATTTAAAGGGTGACGAGTGGTTCGCTTCAAGGAAGTCAAGATTTAGGGCTTGTTCAAGATGGTACTAAATGTGGGGAAGACAAAGTTCGTACAACATTTTATGCTGTTTTAATGTTTTAAAAATATTGCAAATATTTGAAAATGTAAAAAAG
>JAQGAY010001365.1:0-14800 GCA_034698085.1 Polydesmus angustus | reverse complement strand
TCTATTTTAATTTTTCTTCGAGTAACCGGCATTTTATTGTTGTTAATATCGCTTGCTGGCGGCTGTTTGGATTGATAGAATTTGTGCATGAGCATCATTACTGTTATGGAAAGGATTAAGGATCCTATAACGGCGGACCAGACTGGAATTTCAAAGGGCAGGAAATAGATGGTGGGAGAGACGAACGGTAAAGGCTGCTTGATGGCGCAGCGCATATCGCCATTGAGTCCTGTCTCACTATATCTGACCGCATAGACCTTCCGTTCCTCCAGCACCGAAGTCATTATTAAACTCGCATCCGTTTCCTAAAACATCGTTTGTTTTTATCATTTGATCAATTATTATTATTAAGTATGATCGATTAGTAGGCCATTTTACCCCTCGTTGTATTCGTCCGATGAAACCGTTGAATGAACCATTGGGACTAGAAATTCCCCACGTCCGGTCTTCTAGGATCTCGTAATGATGACTTAAAATAAAATGGTGTTTTTCAATAATTTATTTAATTTAAAAAATGTTAGTGATTACTTGGCGTTCAAAGATTTTTCCAGGCCTGAAAATAAATCTACGCTGTAACCGAATGCCATCTGGCTAGAATTCGTTTTGTTAAAACAAACCATCGGACATGTCTAGAAATAATTAATTATTGCTACAGTATTAAAATTGTTAAAACTTTTATAATTACCTCACGCAGGGTGACAAATCGAACGAGTCGCCCGCGTAAGCCTTGGTCATCCTGTATCCTGTGGTGGTAATAGAGCCGTAGTTGGGGAGTCCAATAGGCGAATGGGATTACTTCCGTTTTGAGGGTGGAGGGGGAGTAGAAAACGTCGTAGAGGTCCACCCGTGACGTCATCCCGTACTCTATGTAAATCTGTAAAGTAAATTTCAGTTAGGGGTCCATATGACCGATTAAATTAGGGTTTGAGCTCACTGAGCTAGGGGCCACGAGAACAGGAAGTGGGACAAAGAAGGTGATTTGGGACAATGGTGAAGTGACAAAACGACGTAAAGAAGGGGAGTCAAAGTGGACAATTTGTTGATACTCCGAGATCACAATCCAAGTACGCATGCTCGTGAACAGTTCGGAACAATTGCTTATCTAGAATATTGACAATAAAAACTTATTATTATGATTACATGTTCCTAATATTTTGCTTCGTATAGAAAAAGAAATTTTTTTATTTTGCTTACGAGAGTAAAAAAACTTAGCGGCTGTTTGTGGCCGATGTACACAAAATAGCGAAAATCAATTAAAGTGGAGCAAATATTTTCTTCTAATTCGATCTCAAATATTTTGGGTCGACAAAGAGGAGAGCGCTTGTCAAAAAAGTAAAATAGTTTACTGTAGTCAAATTCTGTAATAAGTAAATGTTTGTTAAATCAGACCACCGAATGCAAAAATAAACTTACGTGTTTCGGGTTCAAAAACGATAGCCATTGGTTTACACCCCCAATATATTAAGAGATCGTAGAGGGCGTTCAACACGGCATGGAAATTAACTTTATAAATTCCACTCGTTATTCCATCAAACATTTTTTCGCCATGATTAACGTTTTTTATCAGGGAAATTAAATATTTTTTGGCTGATTTATACAAAATTATAATTTAAAAATTTATAAATAAGTAGCATTATAATTATCACCCTTGAAACTTTTTATAAAAAAAATAGTTTAAAGGGTTTTAGTATTACATAACTTACTTTGTTTTAATTTTGAAGCATTAAATTTGTTGTTTTCGTGATCAATAGTTTGCGTTGAAACTACATTATCTTAATTTGGTTAAATATTAATATTGATATTATTAACAATTTTAACTGTAATAAACTTACCCAAAAGCATTCCTAAAACTACAAAAGTTAGTATTCTGGATTTCATGACGAACGAAATAAAAATAAACAATTTTCTTGAGCGTCATTTGGTTTTATAAGTCAAACCGGAAATTGATTCGAAGTCATGAATAGGTTAAAATTCGCCTTATTCTATAAATATTTATAGAAATTAAGGAGAAAGATATGTACTGTAGTCGGTTGGAAAACGTTGAGATGCTTCTTAAAAAGGGGTTATAATTACCGTACCGGATATCATTACACAATTGCTTGTTAAGGAGGCATTCTTCTAACCCAAACTTACTGTATCCTCGTTTTGATTAATAATACTGTATACAAATAAGAAAATATATAATTAACTTGTTTTTATTACAAAGATTATCTAGTTTTCTTATAGTTTACCTTCTTAAAGGCGCCTATTAATATTTTGAGTTTTAAAAGTGCCATTTTTATTAGCCAACCAATAAAATTAGACCATGTCTGAATTTGATAATAGTGATATTAGTGACGTAAGACATGCATTTACAGTAGTCAACTGTAAGTGTAAGTAAACCGTTTATTATTTTTTGCAAAGATTCATCGATTTAATATAATTAGGCTGCATGTTTTAAGGTAAATATCTATATTTTAAATTGTAAGTGAAAGGTAATTTTAATTCCATAACACCGTGGGGAAATGAAACTTGGTCGAGATTGGCTTTATTATTACAGTGTGTGATGTAAATTTATGATTTGAAAAGTGTGTTAATGACCGTTAATGTAGCAATTATTGTTTTTTGCATTTGAAACTTTTATTGTAGTATGCACACTTTTTAGCATTTTTTTAAATTGCTATTATTTACATTTTATTTCTATTTCAAGATGGAAGAAAAAAAAACTATTTAACTACTGGTATTTAGTAAAATTCATTTTAAATGCGAAATTTTAGTGTCACTTTGACATTTTTTAAACATTTGGAAAAAGTTATTTCATGAACAGTATTACGTTTATTTGATAGTTTATCGTTACTTAAAAATCATTTAGCTTAATATTATTTAAATATTTTACTTGAAAATTTTTTTTTACCGTTTTAATATATCGCGAAAAATCAACAGCCTGCAAAATCAAATGGGCTAGACCATTATTTTGTAGGTTTATTTATCCTGTCAGAGCCTACCCAGCTGTACGTTGATAACGGCATTTTTTAAAAAAAAATTGTCACAAATAATTACAACCTGTTACAAAATAAAAGAAACCTTAATTAACTGATTCTTATTGATTAAATATTCTTTGCAAATACCAGACTGTCTTCTTGATTATAATTTCTAAGAAATATTGCACAGTGAAGTGACAGCTAAACAAATATCGGTAATTACACCCTGCGAATTACTGTACATCTTCATTAATGTATGTATGCTTTGTTGTGGCACATAATTACAGTACGGGTACATGTAGTTAAATGGCTGAGCAGTGAACAGCAGGAGATAATAGAAACTTGAAATACAGAATTAAAGTAAACCATTATTTTAATAAACAAATCAATTGATTTCAAACTGCAAAATCGACGTATAATTTTTTTTTTCATTAATAATTGTAGGCCTACGGTGTTCTGCGCAAACTACCACCCCAAACATTTTGAAAATTGATTTAAAGCTATAATCAATCACATATTAAAATATGTGTTCTTTATTTTGTAAAAACTTCCCAAGCCTCAATCAATGTTATATCTTTTAAATTAATAATAATGACTAAATACATCTGCATATTATGGTGCTACATTTTCATTTCTTTTTATTGTGGCTTTTATGATCAGTGGATCGTGATAATTATTATGCTGATACGCGTCTATGAGGAAGTCTATTTTTGCCTTGATGTAGCCTATTCTGCAGGGGAAGGATTCATGGAACGAATTTTACTCGTATATCTCCCCAATGTTGTTTTTTTTTTTAAATTTAACTAAGTGTAACTGATTGGTTACCTGGTTTTAAGCAATACCTAAAAACAAATTAAGGGGAAGACTTACTGTTAACCAGCTAGTAGAAAATAAAGAATAATTGTAATTTAAATTTTTAAATTTAATTGCAAATTGCATTACATTGCAAAAGGAAATGAATCATCTAGCTTAATTAAATAAAATGCTAAAATTAATTAAAAAAAAATTAAGTTGTCATTTTAACCGATGTAAATATTTTATAATCGTTTTTGAAATATTTCAATGTCATCACAGTATTATGCACGGTATATACGGTAATAATAAATTACAACTTGTAACATACAGGAAATATCGGTCTGACATTGAAGTTCAACCCATTTAAGTGGTGGTTTACGAAAAAAATGTGAGCAAATTATATCGACATTAATTTTGTTGTTAATTAAATATTTACATTTGTCTTTGATAATCTGTTTAACCTGTGAGTGAGTTAATGTAAAATTTAATCTATGATTCAAGTTTTTATTGCATTTATATCAGAAGTTTAAACTAAATTTATTCTATTACATGTACTAAAAATTAGCTTACTTCGTACATTAAATTTTTAATTTTTTATAATTTGAAAAAAGAAGAACTAAGGCAGACTTTAATGAAATTGAATTTATTTTATATTTAAATACAACAACATCTTTGATTTAATAATGAAAAACAATATCTGGGATATGACCTCCCTAATTGAGTTGTTTGTGTGAAGGCGCTTAACGAAATTTTATTCCTAATTGTAGAATCCTATTATTGTAGAAATATTAGTGTATTGATTTTTAAACATTTTTATTAACTTTCATTGGTATAAATTGAGCATTTTTTCAAAGTTTTTCACGCAGCCCACATTATAAACGTTTTTGTAATTGTAACAGTGGAAAGATTAAAATTATTGGTCATTATTGATGGTAAATTCAATTCAATTAAGTGCTATTTACGCGTTTAACTACAGGTTATTGTGCATACAACAATAAAAATTGACTGCCCGGTAATTAGCTTTTAATCTGATTTTAATGTCGAATAGCATGCTGTTTGTAAGTGTGGATAAAGATTTCTAAAAAGATTGCAATAATGGACAAAACAATTGAGATTGAAAGGAACAGAAACAGCATAGAAGTTTGATTTAGTTCAAGTGTTTGTGAAACCCTTTGAGGATTGCACTTGTCGTATTTCGAAGTCATGTACTTTTCTTTTAGCCGGTTATAAATTCCTCCTTCATACAGTTTCCATAAACTAAAAAGAAAACGTTGTTAAGCTTACATTAGGATAAAAATATTAATTCAACTAATTAATGGGATAATACCTGCTAGAATATAATTTAAAAAAAGGAAAATCCTTTCGGAAAGGAATATGGACATTGTCTTTCAAATATTTTTTTGGGATGTACATTAAGTTGCAGCTTTTTTGAACTAGTCCTTGAAAGAGTAATCCGCTGGTGAAGTAAGCTATTTTCTCTCCGCTTTCTACACGATCAAAACCGTTTAAAAAATTAGACAGTAAACCTTGTTTGTTTTTTTCCAAGAATTTTTTCCATATCAAGGTGTAAGGTTCGTCGTGAGCATTCTGCAATAATGTAATCGTATTGTAATAATATTATTACAACGTGATAGACAGAAAAAAGTGCCAATTACTTCGAACGCTTTATGGTAAAATGAATCTTTTATTGTTACCACCGAGTAATCTTTTCTGTGGGCCAATTCTTCCATCGAATTAAACGGGAGCTTAATGTCGCGATAGGCAAAAACCGAGGTTAAAATTGAAGTATAATAGGTGAATATTAGGATGGCGGCTATGAATAAAGTCAGCATGACTATTTTCTCCGCTAAACCACTAGCGTTACCTATAGAAATTAACGGGAATATTTTTTATTAAAGACTTTTGCGAAATAAAAACTTTTAAGTTAACTTACTTTTATCGAAAAAATCGATTTTAATTTTTCTTCTAAATAGATTAGTATTATTGGCGTGATCGATTTCATTACTTTTGTGTGTGTAAAACTTGCGCGTTATTAGCATTATGATAATAGTAATAATTAAAGAACCGGTAATGGTAATCCATACTGAAAATTGGAAGGGCAGGAAATAGACGGCAGGAGGAATGAGAGGTAAAGGCTGTTTTATAGCGATACTCATGTCGCCGATGTGTCCAGGTGCGCTGTACCTCACCGCGTGATCTTTTCGCTCTCTTGTGATGAATAAGCTTACCAAACCAATATCAAATTCCTAACATTAAATTAATAATTATGGGATTCACAATTGCAGGAAAGTATGAATAAATTACTCCACGTTGCAGTTGACCTAAAAATCCATTGAACGTACCATTGGAGCTCGGAGCACCAATTACCTTATCTTTTGAAATCTCATGGCGATGACTAAAATTATATTTAATAATTATTTTTGTTTATGATGTTGTGCGCTTGCGTACTTAACATTTAGAAAAGTTTCTAACGCCGAAATTAAATCATAACCGTAACTGTGGACCACCACGCTCTCATTAAATCCGCCAATACAAACCATCGGACACGTCTACAGTAATTAACATTGAACTTTTTAATTTAGGTATTATTAATGTTTAATTACTTATTTTTAAATACTCCTCTTATTGTTACTGTACGAACAATGCGCCCACGTAAGCCTTGTCCATCCTGAATACGGCGATAGAAGTAAAGCCCGAATTGAGGGGTCCAATTGGCAAAGGGAATGACTTCCGTTTTGAGAGTGGTGGAGGAGTAGAATACGTCATAGAGATCTACACGGGAGGCCATTCCATACTGCATGTACATCTGCAAGGAAAAAATGTCTTTTACATATTATGACATCGGTTTGAGATCATGGCTATCACAAGGGGGACTGGGGTTGTAACCGTGGCATAGGGGCCCAAGACTATTGAGTTCCAACACCCAGCTCAGAGCGTTGACCTTTTTTGTTTACTTGTAATATTTTTTACAGTAGGAATTGTTTTTTGCGGGGAGTTGGGGGAATAGAATTAAAACCGAGTTGGGAAGAAGGGTGGATGAAGATGGAAATTCTCAAAGTTTCGTACCCACCGATTGGGTGGTGAAGTGAGAAGTGGGAGACGTTTGCGGTACGAAGAAGGTGATTTGAGACCATGAAGAGTTGACCAATGGTCTTAAATCGGTAGATTCAAAGTAGGTTTTGTGGTGATATGCCGTGATGATGATCCAAATGTGCATACGCGTGAACAATTCGGAGCACTGAATAATCTAATCAAATAAATTTAAGTTTTTCACAACAAGGATTAATATAATATTAGATTTAGACTTAGACCTACTGAGGCGAAGAAGTTTCGCAAATTTCGGTGTCCAATATAAATAATGTTTCGAAATTTGTTCAGGAAGAGACAATTATCCGTTTTTATTTTTAATTCAAAGATTTGAGGCTGACATTTTGACTCCAGTTGGAAAAATTTATATAGTTGATTTTGATTAAACCCTGTAATAGTTCAATGAAGGTTAGTTTTATGAAGTACGGAGGCTATACTACGCCGCATCATTTTTTTATTGGCCGAGAAAGTTTACTTTAAAAATGCATGCTTGGTCTATTTATTTTATTTACTTTTAAAATAATTTTTTTTTTAAAATTTTAATTAAATTAGTAATTGCTTAATATTAATTTTGTTACCTGTTTCTGGCTCGTATATTAACGCCATAGGTTTACATCCCCAATAAATAATGAGGTCATGAAGGGCGTTTAAGACAGCGTGAAAATCCACTTTATAAATCCCGCTTTGAGTTGTTTTAATCTCAGATATTAAATATCGTTTAGCTTAACAAAAAATATGGTCATATTTGAAGTAGCTCATAATGTTAAAATTGTTATCTTCAATTATTAAATAATATCATGACATTCTATTCAAGGAAAGTTTTTTAAAAGAGTTTTTATTCCAATATTATTTTGCTTATATATTAGATTAAAATTTGTCGCTGCTTTAATAAAAATTTAAAAATATTTTTTTACTTGCAATTAATCCATCATTTTTTAAATAAACAAACGCCGTATATTAATTTTATCAGATTTATTTTAATAAAATTTTCTATAAATGTTAAACTTGCATTTTCACGTACGTTCTTGCCAATTGAAGTTCATCTTATTGTAAGTTGCATTTGTTTCTGTAAAAAAAAATTAGACAACGCTGTTATAAATCATAATGATTAAAATTGTAACAAAAACCTACCTAGTAGTATTACAAAAAAGAAAACGAAAAATAGTTTACGAAACATAATACAGATGGGGATAAGTTTAATTGCGAACGAATACAATTTGCTCGTGAGTTTATATACGCAATGTGGTAATTTTGAAAGGGTTATGAATATTTTATATAATTAAAATGCAAACATTTAAAATGACATGAAATGCCCTCAGAATATTAAAACAAAGCGTTAAAAACGGGTATTAACTAGCTTCAGACGTAAACTTTATTACTAGTTATTAATTTTGTGAATAACTTGTCAACTTAAGTGACATTTAAAAAAAAATAAAAAGGGAAAAACCGTTTTTAATTTATTTTTTTTATACACCGTAAATTTAATTACATGTATCAATAATAAGAATTTTAAAAATATTGAATAATTTTCTGTTGACAAAACCACAGATAAATTATACCAAAATGGAATTAAGTAATAAGTATTTATGAAGGAATGGATTATTAATTAACTCGAATTCAATTTTCATACAGTATTTATGGATTAGGCCAACATGCAAATTCTTAAGCTAAACTTATAATTCATAATATGATCTTGTTTACATTTTTTCGGGCGATTTTCTTGAACATTGGTGTTAGAAAAGGGGTTTATTTGAGTGATAAATAAAATAATTCTATTGTTATCAATATTATTATTATTTTTATAATATTTATGCCACAATATTTTTTTACAAGTAGTTTAATTCCAGCATTCATGCACTCTATCCTCAATGATCAATCTTCTTACGATTTGCCACAATATCTAAATTTTGAATTTTTTTAGTGTGATGAATTTTCATGTTTCTCTGTTTATTTTTTAAAAAAAATATCGTTTTGTCCAGATGTTGGTGCAATCTGGAATTGAAAAAGGTCATTTTCATGATTACACTGATTAATACTAATTAAATGTGCAACAATTTTATTTTATGAATTTGCTTTGTTTATATTTTTCTATTTATTTTTATCGGGAATTGTAAACGGTGCTTATTTGAGTGATAGACTATTTCGATGAGAAGTGCGGCGATGGCCATAGCGAACGAGATTAAAAGGAACACAAAAAGCAAATAAATTTGATCAAGCTCTAAAGTTTGGGAAACTCCGAGATCTTCGCACTTTCCGTAATCCGAGGAGAGATGAGTCTTTTCCAGCCGATTAAAAATTCCTCCTTGATACAGCCTCCACATGCTAAAACAGAATCAAGTTTTGCGCTTTAGTGTTTCATCATTTTTTTAAATAAGCTTAATGTATGTCCCGTAGGACAAAATTTTAATAACAAAGATTCCGATTGCGAGAGTAGTCATTATGGACGTCCCCAAACCACAAATTTTTTTTTTTTGAAATAATGTTAAATTAAATGTAAATTTGGTTTTTGGATAATATCAAAGTTGTATTTTTAAGGTATTTTACAATAGGCCATGGGCATATTACATAATTATAATGCACAGGTGAAATAAGAGATCACCAACAATTAAATGTTACCTGCTTGAATAAATTTTAAAAAAGGGGAAATCTTTTCTGAAAGATAGGTTGAACGAGCCCTTCATATATTTTTCAGGGTGATACATGAGGTTGCACTGTTTCTTCACCCAACTTTGAAATATTAATCCGGCGGTGAAATAAGCGTGTTTATCATTTTTTGCCACAATATCGAAAGCGCTTATAAAGTCAGACACGAGGCCTTTTTTATTGTTAGCTAAGAACTTCTTCCAAATACTTTGGTATGGTCCGTCTTTGGCATTCTTAAAAATAAAAAAAATATTTAAATTATTCTAAATGAAATAAATAAATAATTTTTTTTAGCTTACTTCGAAATATTTCTGGTAGATAGTGTCTTTAACAGTTATCATAGTGTAGTCATGTCGGTTAGCCAATTCCTCAATATTCTTAAAAGGGAGTTTAATGTCTCGATAAGCAAAAACCGCTGTTAGAATCGACGTATAATAAGTGTAGATCATGAATGCAGCCATGTACAATGTCAACATGACTATAGCTTCTGCTAGACCATTTATGTCATCTAGAAAAGGCAAAAAAGTCAAGTTTGAAACTATACCAATTTCTACAATATAATTATTATTTTACCTTGATCAAAAAAATCAAGTTTAATTTTTCTTTTGTTATTTTGCGGATATTGTGGTAGCTTTTTGCGGTGACCCAGTTTGGAATTTTTGGTTTGGTAGAATTTGTGCATGAGTAGCATTATTGTAATGGTGAGGATTAAGGTGCTCAAAGTGATTATCCAGACAAATACTTGAAATGGTAGAAAGTAAATTGTGGGTGGGACCAAAGGTAAAGGCTGTTTAATGGTTATTCTCATATCGCCAATCACTCCAATTTCGCTGTATCTTAGTGCAAGTACTTGTCGTTCTTCAGTCACCGAACATACTACCATGCTAATATCGGCCTCCTGCAATTAACAAAAAATCGTAATTAAATTTATTACTTAGCGAAAAGATTTGGTTTTTAAATTTTAATTGCAAAATAATTATAACATATTTTAAGATGGTTGATTTTTTTTTCTTTTTGTAACTTTTTGTGACATAATGAATAAAGAGCAATATGATGTCACTCATTGGCATTTATAAAAATGACTAGAATTAATTATTGTGAAGATTGTTTTATAATTATCTTTTAAACATAAATAACCAGAATGACCAATTCTAAAAAACCATAGAAAATTGAACATTGATCGTTGTTGTTAAGGATGACGTATGCATAAAATAAGCCTGTAATGATTTTAATAATTATCACTTATGGATTAAATGATTATTTTACCCCACGCTGCAATTGTCCTATGAATCCATTGAACGATCCGTTGGGGCTAGCAATGCCAAAACCCCCTCCTTCTAAGATGTTGTTAAAATGCCTTTGGAATAAAAATAAATCAAAAAGATAATCATACCGTATAAGAAATAGTGTATATGAACAAATGGCAGAATTTTCTCTTTTAATTTTTTTATAGGTAATTTTTGAATTGAAAATAGGTTTAATAATAAGTGATTTTAAAAGTACATTGTGTTCGTAAAGTAATGCTGCCCAACAATTATTATATGATAAAAGAACTCATGCACAAAAAATTCTAAGTAATATTATTAGTCAAACCAGGCTAATATCATAATATGTATTAACTGTGGAAATTAACTCGTCGACGAGCTATTGCTAATAATGCATAATTTTTGTTAAAAATGTATTTGAGTGTGAGTTGATTGGCCATTGTGTTACTTTACAACCACTCTGTAATTTACTTGGCATTTAGTGGCTTTTCTAATCCAAAAATTAAATCAGCACCATAGCTTGGGATAAATTGACTGGTATTCACCTTATCATAGCAAACTATCGGACATATCTAATATTACTTGTTATTAATTTAAAGTTGATATCGGTATTAGAATTTAAATTAGGCCTTGCCTCACGTATTGAAGTTACACGAACAATCCGACCTCGTAATCCCTGGTCATCTTGTATTTTCCGGAAGAAGTAGAGCCTCAGCTTCGGGGTCCAATAACCAAAGGGGATAACTTCCGTTTTAAGGGTGGAAGGCGAGTAGAAGATGTCGTACAGATCAACTTTGGGTGCCATTCCATAATTAATATACATCTTCAAAAAATGGCAGTTAGTGGTTTAAGAGGTGAGTTGTGTGTCCAAACTCACCGAGTGGGAAGCGTGGAGAGAGGCAGAAGAGTGTTGTGGAACAAAGAAGGTGATTTGTGACCATGTTGAGTTAACAAAATAACCTAAATCTGAGGACTTAAAATAATCAATGGCATCGTATTCTGCAATAATAATCCAGGTGCGCATGCTCATAAATAACATTGGACACTGGCTCATCTAAAGTGGAACCATATAAGTCAACAAAAAATTTGCTAAGCTAAATGTTCATTCTGCTTGCCGATTTGAAAATGGCATGCATATGCCAATGTCCGATGTAAACAAAGTAGCGAAATTTATTTAAGATAGAACACTGGGTTTCATTGAATTTTAAAATATGCACTAAAATTGTTTGAGAGCGTTGATCAAAATAATGCACGATTTTGTTGTGACTAAATCCTATAGATTAGATTATAAATTAATTGCTTATTTTATGATGAAAGGTTTAAATGGGCATACCTGTTTCCGGTTCAATTATGAAAGTCATTGGTTTCAGTCCCCAATAATGTAATAAATCATATAGGGCATTCAAAACAGAATGGAATTCAATTATATGAATTCCTGTGTGTTGTTTGATAATTATTTTTGAGCTCTCGTTTTTGGTTTTGCTTATGTGGTTAGTTTTAATTAATGAAATCAGTTCACGCTTGGCTAAAAACAAAAGAATAGTTTTATACAGTTTATTTTTAGAGTTGTCGATTTCAGATAATTATTAACTTACTTTCTTTTAAATTAATAGTTTCAAAATCAAGACTGGGTTCTACTTCTAAAGGTGCATTAGATATGTGTTATTGATAGATTTTAATAATTTAAAGTAGGCTAAACAACTTACCAGATAATAAACAAAATCCTGAAACTACAGCCAAAAGTATTTGATGAAACATGTCGACCGCACTTATATTGGTTGACAATTTTAAAAGAAACATTTTGTGTGCTGAGTTTTATATAAATAACAGCGCTTTGAAAAGTAATTAAAATTTTTTAGTGAAAATGCTAACCAAATTGTTTAAAAATGAATAATTTATTTTTTTGGTAAATACTGCAATTACTGTATTTCAAAAATAAAGCAGCCATTAAAATGTCACTTTTTGGAAAACGTTTAACTTTAACAGGTTTATCAACAGTTACATCATTATTTCTCCAAAAAGTTATGAAAAAATAATACATTGTCGTGAGTGTAAAAGACGTACATCTCAATAAGATTGATTTGATGGATTACTACTGTATTCCAAATTGATTGATTTATTGTAATGTGGTTTGTTGTAGTGGTTTTTTGTTCATTCTTATGTTTTAAATACGAGTATTTATGTATCTTTTTATTGATTTTGCTTTTGGGCATAAGATAATAAAAAACAAACAGATGTGTTATATAATTACTATTTGTTATAAGTTCAAATCAATTGACAACAAATAACTGGTATTTACTCTAAAAATTTACAAAACACAATGTTTTTTTTATGTAGGCTAATTTATGTAAAGTGACATTTGGCGTAATTAGTTGTACTTCAAATATAAGATGCATTTATTTTATTTGTGTATTGTCTAAAGGTTGTAATTCCAGCATATTAATCCAGCTTATCCCAAATAAGTTTTAAAACAATATGAATATTTTTTTTTACAAAACTTAAATTTTTATTTAAAAAAACCAAGTGGATACATAGTGATTTAGCAAAAAAATTTATTAAGTACTGTACTCGTTTTATTTTGTTTATTATTATCGATACTAAAAGTTGAAAAATTCAATCACAAAATGATGTAATTAACAAATTGCTACTTTTACTATGTACAGTAATTTAATTTGATAATTATTATGTGCGGCAGTTTTTATTTATATTACGGTCATAAATTTAAAAATATTTAAGAATAATGTTTATGTGCTTATTGTAAAGAAAATATCTACTGAATATGCAAATGCAACTTTGTCTTAAATTGAATAATTCTAGAATAATTGTCGAGTAGCCTAGATAAATTACATTTTTCTGTGAAATATTGAGTTTTTTTTATGTTTATTATCAAATAGGTGTTTATGAAAGAAATAAATTTTTTCGATCACAAGTGAGATAATAGATATAGAGAGAGTGACCAGAAGGAATACAAATAACATATAGACTTGGGGCAGCTCTAAGGTTTGGGAAGTTCTGGGATCCTGACACTTGTTTGCTTCTGGATTGATGTAAATTTTTTCCAATCGTTTAAAGATTCCACCCTCAAACAAACGATGAAATCTACACATACAAAAACAATTCCAAACATTTATTATTTTATTAATAATTCAGTTGGAAAGAATGTATGAGTATTTAACCTGATAGAATAGAGGTGGATGTAAGGAAAATCTTTTCGAAACGGAAATCCCAAATGTTCTTTTAAATATTTGTTAGGGAGATACATAAGTTGACAGTCCTTTTGAATTATGGTTATGAACGGTTTTCCATTGGTAAAGAAGGCACATTTGTCTCTCTTGGCTGCTTCTTTGTAAGCAGTTGAAAAGTCCATAACGAGTCCACGTTTCAGATCTTTGGACATCTTGTCCCATATCTTTTTATACGTGCCCTCCTTTGCTGACTAAATCCAGTAATAAAGGTCTTTTACTCTGTTTTACAGTTTTTGAAATTAATTTACTTGGAAAGCTTGATGGTAAGAGGTGTCTTTGACAGTGAAGACACAGTAGTCAGTCTTCTCAGCCAACTCCTCCATGGTTTCAAATGGGAGCTTGGTATCCCGGAAGGCAAAAACAGAAGTGAGAATTGAAGTGTAATAGGTGAAGATTAAAAGAAAGGCAATTAACCAAGTGATCATTATGATCCTGCTAGGCCAGTTGCTAAAATAATCTCCTGCTATGACTGAAATGTAATTTAAATATCATTACATGGATAATTAAATTTAGAAAATAAAGCCATTTTTATTACAACAATAATCATCTCATATTTTAATATTTTTTAATTTTTCCGGATATGTATTGTAGTTTTATTTATTTAATATGAAAAAAAAACTGAGAATCAGGAAAAAGAACTGGCGCGGCAAATGAGTTAAATTAAATTAAAAATTTGTTTTTCTTCGTTTTTCTTGTGGTTAAAAGAGCACAATTTTTGCGTGTTTTTTGGCAGCTGTAAATTTTTCTAAAATGAAAAATATTATAAGAATAATTATGATCGAGATTTACATTGTTCAAAAAAATC
>JAQGAY010001364.1:0-14813 GCA_034698085.1 Polydesmus angustus | reverse complement strand
CTGTTACACTTTTGGATCTTCTGGTGGCAAAGGATGATTCAAAAGTATTCGGAATTTGTTAATGATTTTTAAGCTGTATTTTGCCATCCTAATTTGTGAACAGAAGTTTAGGACATTTTTGTTTTCACTAAAAATATGAGCCTTGGTTTCTTTTATTTGGATGACCAGTTAAGAATAAGGTTTTTTTTTTAATTTTTGAATGTCAATTTGAGTTCCAAGCTTGTGTTTTTTTAAATAACTTCTCCATTGTTATTTGTAATTGAAGCATTCTCCGTGGTGCAGCACGTCCTTGTGCTAACACAATCGAACCTGTTTGTACTTTGCAGTGGAAGTAAACTACAATTTCTACAACCTACGTCAGATGATGGCGACTTTTTTTTACGTTCAACACAAAAACCAAAGATATCGGCTTTCAATTCTTTTATGGGGACTGAGAAATGTCAATAAAATGCGAGAATGCGCAGTTTCCAATTGGATCTCCAACTGCTGATGTATATACTGCGCGTTTATTTATTCGATTTGGACGGTTGGCTTTGATCACGTATTAAGTTTATCAAGACTGATCTGTTGTAATGACATTTTATCTTTACACTTTGATGAGAAAAAGATTTGCTGAATTTGATTGCTAGTTATCCGATCTTTTGCTGCTTTAAAGGATGAAACACAGTTTGCATTCGCGGTTCACGCTTGTTCCATTTCGTCTCCAGTTAATTCTGTTTTGGTAAACATTTTTATTTGAGTTTTTGGATTAAAGATTTGCTGCTGGCTTCTTACTTTATTAAGAATTGAATAATCGTTTAAATATTAAAATAAAAAAAATAGTGCGTGGCTTTTGTTAAAAGTCAGCGTCAATCTCAAACTTTAAAGCATTAAAAAAAGTCATTTTTTTTCCCGAACAAAAATAATAAAAGAAGAAGAAAAACAACAGCCGTCAAAATTGCATAGAATAATCATTAAAATAACGACAGAGCTTTGGAAAATGAATTACGTAATTATAGTGGCTTGAAAATAGGTCATATGGTATTAAATTTTAATGGTCGTTGTAGATTGATTGGATTTTAAACTTACATTACTGAGGCTTAGTCACCAAATAATTTACATTAGTCACGTAGTTAAAATTTATGAAAGGAATTTTTTATTTGTCTGAGAGAAGTGAATAGGTATATACAGTATTTTTAATATTTATTTCTTGCGTTTATTGAATTAGCATAATTAATAAATGTTATTTTAATTTTTGTTGTTGTAGACTTCATTAATAAAAAGCCATTAAAAAGTGATTAGACATTTAAGTACCGCTATGTAATTAATAATTTATAATTAACGATTATTTGATTATACTGTATTTGGTATTTACTTTCTAATTTTTAAAATATTTGTAGTCGGCGGGTAATAAAAAATACGTTTTTCTTTCATTGTTATTATTTTTTGGAATTTTTAATGTAGCCGTATATAATAATTAATGATTGGAGCATACATATTATTTAAATGTGATTAAAAATAAAACATAAAACTTTTTAATGAGAGTGATAGGAAATATTGAAAAAAGTTTGCACGTTATTTTCTAAATACTGTATATACGGCAAAGTCTAAAAAAAGTTCATAAGTTTATAAATCACTTGTCCCATTTTGGTGTAGGAAATGTTTCAGAAAAAAGAAAAAAAACGTGAAAATATTTGATATGGCGAAGATGTTGACTCAGCTCTGTTCTATGTGCCAGGCGATACGTGTCAAAACATATTATTGTAGGAAACTCAAGCCTTAATTTTTTTATTTCAGACTAATAGAATGTAATTAAATCTCTAGGAAGTAGCTATGACGCGCGCTGATTTATGGATTATACATAAATAGCTCAATCATATCCATCGCTAATAATAATTATCTCTCATTAAATTAACCGGAAGATGCATTTCTAAGTTCGGTTGCCGTTATATATTTATACTAAAAATGAAAAGCGTAGCCAGGTTGAGAATTGATTTACTGCGAGTTTATTTGACCAAAATATAGCTTTGATGCTGCTTTACCCTATCGGACTACACGCAGAACCTGTCGGCAGTTTATTATTATAGTGTTTTCTTTTGGAAACGATAAATATTATTGATACACGAGTATTTTGAAGAAGTTTGAGCGGAATATAAGAGCTTGTCGTGGTTGAAGTAGAAAAATCAATTTGAAACTATTTATGTAAAGTGGTCACATAACTCGATTTATAGATGGATGATGTCATCTATATGGCGTTTGAAGAGCTGCTATATAATATTATATACGCTAGTAGTAGGTCTTGCAATACAAAAACTTTTACAAGTAGGCTAGATGTACGCATTGACTGTGGGGAATATTCGTAATACACTGCAGAGTAGTGTATTATATGGATGCAGCTGGTTGCAACCCCTTGGAAATTCATCTTAGATTCGGGAGATTATCAGCTAAAGTCGAAGATGAAGAAGAAGGAAAGGACTTTGCTGCAATAGAGAAAATAGTAAGGGCAAATGAGGCAGAGGATTGTGGGTATGAATTTCGGTTCCATCAAATTCTCCAGGGTGTATTTTGTTTTCCGTCGATTTTGTTATTTCAACAGAAATTGTATTCGGTGAAGCGTAAGGCGCATTGATGTACACGGACACATCTTGATATTTTTATATATATATATATATAAAAAAAATAGCTGTTTGTTGCCACCAGTTTTTTTTTTGCTCCTGTTAGCGTCGAGTGCGCAAAATGTATTCTGATGTAATAATATTCGCTCAAGAATAATATTTTGTAGGCATTTGCATGCGTTAGTGTAGAGTTGAACGCGCGTCGATTTAAGAATACAGTGCCAAGGGCAGAGCATTGCAAATCGCCGAATAAAATATTTAGTTGTTTACTTAATAAATCTAGAATTTGAATAGATAACATATTGCTGACTTAGATTGAGAGTTTCGAAGCAAGAAAAATTTTCACAATTAGGTTATTCTCTTCCGTTCAACCTCTCAGCATAATTAAATGTTTAATTCATGAATGTGAAAGAGGATATACTGTTTTGTAAGATTTAATTTATATAATTTTGTTGATTTGAAGAAATTATAACGTGCTTGTAAACGGTTTTTTTTTAATGAAATGTGTGATTTAATGTGGAAAACATTTTTTTAGGCAAATTAAATTTTAAATGTGCGGCTATTTCACATGACGAAGGTGGAGACTAATATAAGAATTATCCGAAAGTTTATTTCTGATACTTTTTTGAAAATAATTTTTATATTATTTAAAAATCTACAAAGTAATTTCAGTAAAGCGGGAATAAGTGCGATTATAAATCGTATTAAATAAGTACAGTACAAGATCAGTTTAGCACTGGAGTCTGAAGTTATAAAATCTCTAGCTTGATTATTCATTTAAATGATCCGGATGAAATGATTTTGGTTTCAAGGGGAATAACTAGTAATTCTAATAATTCTTGTCCCTTCTTCTGCCTCTCGCAATCGCGATGTACAGTATCTCTCTAATTTCTGCTTGGCCCACGAAATCGCTATAACGTCGGTGAAAGTGCAAAACCACGTAGGCGCCAATAAGTTAAATAAACAAACCCATGGACCCTGCATGGACCTGAACCCATGTAAGCGACATAGTAATTAAAATGTCGCTTACATGGTTTTGTTTATAAAGCTTTTTGGCGCTTACGTGGATTTGCATTTCTACCGACGATATACTGTAGTTATAAACGCTAGCGCGTTTCCACTTTGAATACGTAAAAAATGCTGACGTTTCGAACTGCTTTGAACGCATTGTGCAAATAAAATTTTATTGGGCCCATATTGGACAATTTCATAAATAAATTATTGACAGGGATTTTAATCTTACATAAAATCTAACACTTTTAACTGACCTTTTCTTTAAAAAAAAAAAAAAACAGATACAATTTTATGTAAAGCATAAGAGAAGAGTTTGCGCAAAATCTATCGTTATCTTATTTCTCTCGTTAAACTTATTTTAGGTTTTTTACACCAGCCTATTAGAGCCAATCTCAGAAAAATTGTTTCAGCGCTGTTTTAAACAGCTAAAAAAATCTCCTTAAAAGTCTCCTTATAGGACAGTAATAATTTTGAATTTTGTTTTTAATTATTAAGAGTTTAGGTTTTTTTTAACTATTAGCTCTAAAAATAAGGTAACCGGAGGCGTTATACAAAAACCTTTTAATATGGTGTAATACAATGCATTGCTTATCGGTTGATATTTAGATTGCGCTCGGTCATTGTCTCCTAAAGTAGCTCGTGAAAATAACTTTATCAATATTGGATTCTAAAATTAATCCGGCTTAAATTGTGATTATATATTTATGTATTTCATATTTTACGAGTTTTGGATTTTGCGGGCAATTTATACAGTACAGTACTAATAGCCACCTTAAAAAATAAAACTTAGGATAAAGTTCAGTATTTTGACCGAGTGTGCTGGTTTGGTATGATTTTAGGTTTGTTCGGTAACCGAATTTATACGTAACTTAACAATATTAAACTGGTAACCTACTATTTTTAATTTATTTGGGAGGCGTTTAAATGGAGGCCTACTGAAATATGCGAACTGAATAAGTGGATAGAAACTTAAAATGTTTATTTATTCGCTCATGTTTTTATGGAGTAACTAACCGTATTTTATTACTTACTCGAAAATATCTTTTCATTTGCAGCTTTTCGTGTCTGAACATCATCAAATTTGTAATCGAAATTAGCCTCGGCGGGCTGCAATGTGTAGCCTACGTATGCTATCCTAAAATCAATTTGTCTTGCTACGCACTTTTTACATTAAATTGATCACAAGATAATATGTATCTGTCTGCCAACGCATACATACTTTATAATATGATGTTTATATGCACGAACTCGTTTTCAGACTTGGTTTGACTTGGCACTTACTGTATAAATTTGAGCTTTTTTTTGTATTATAAACACCAACTTGTAATATTTGTGCGAGATGTAAAGATCGATATTATTAGAAACGCCTAGAATCGACTTTTTAGGAATTTGTAGAGACATTTTGAATTTACACGGAAGACTATTTCTTATTAGAAAATAGTTAATTGCATTTACGGCATTTATAAGAAAGTTGTCTTCATTGTAATTTGTAAGGATTAACTAGATGAAACTTTTTGAATGGTATATCTTTCCATTCCTTACATTTTATCTGCATTTCCTTATACAGCTTTGTATTAAGCTTTTAGCTTTATGGGCCGTATTTTAGTTACTGTATATCGTTGTTTGACTCGTAATAAACGTGGAATTGCGCGGCAATCTTTAATTAGGCCTAATCTCCAATTATCTTCATCTTAGTATTAGCAAAATCGAAGATTAAGCCTGTTTGATAGATTGATGCGAGTCGGCTTGGATGGGAGAGACACTTAATTTGCACTATTCCAACATGTCAAACCATTAAAGCCATTTTTTGACGAGATTAAATAGAAAACATGAAGTAACTCTATTGGATTTCTCAAAGGATTTGCTCTTCAAATTGACATGAGATGACAAAACCTTCCAATTTTTTTTTTTTTTTTTTCATGTTAGTCAGACTATTATTCGACAGCAAACTAATACCGAAGTTGCATTTAACAAAAGGTTTTCATATCCGCAAAGTGAAATGATTTTCAGCAGGCAATAATATCAAATTTGCGCTGCCTGCACATGTTCATGTACAGTATACAGGCTGCGCTAGCGCGTGTACAAGGAAATATTAATGAAGATTTATTTTTAGCTTTTCCTATTAATTTTTTTTTTCTAGTTTAGATCGTTGATTAAAAACCTGGTTTTGATCTAAAGCTTTGTTATTTGAACATCAAAATAGATTGGAGAAGACATGACTGGGCTATTTATTTAACCGTACCGCTCAATAGGAGACTGTTTCTTCAGATGACAGATAAAATGTACATTGATTGAAGATTAAACTGCTTGTAGCCTATACATGTGCAGAGATTTCCGTTGCTAAAACCTTTGATTGAAAAAAAAAACGACCTTTTGAAGTTTTATTAATAATTTTTGAAGAAATTTGTAAATATGTATTGACTGTGCGTCAGTTGGTGGCAAACGTTCCAGAAGTTTTTTTTCTAATGCCAATTGAAAATGTCCTAACTTCCTAGTTTTTATTAATAGTAACTATAGTTTTACAGTAGAACTCGGTTATAATGGATACTTGGATATATTGGTCTAAATTGGCCGGTCTCGGAAAAAATCCTATTATTCCAATGTATTTGAATCTCGGATATAATGGAATCTGTGCTAATATATAATGGCGTCTTATACAACCAAATCATAGCACGCCACGACCTTGCTGAGCTTGCTTTTTTAAAAAAAAGTTAAGTTTTAAAAATGTTTGGTTGTAATGGTTGATAAAAAATTAAGTGTCGCTCTTACATTAGTGCAAAAAATGAACATTATTAAGAAGATCGATTTTTCTCCAATCATCTCTAAAAGAAACAGCAGAACTCTAATAAAATGGACACTCGGATATAGTGGACATTTTTTTCCGGTCTCTTGAAGTCCATTATAACCGAGTTCTACTGTATTAAATAAAAAAAAAATATTTGCGAATTAAATTTGTACGTTATAATTTCAGCAAATCTTTTATAAATTTTATATAATTGCTTTTGATGTACTGTACATTGCTAGATTTATAATTTTATTTGTAAGCATGTGTGTAGTTAAAGGATGTTAAAGATGGCAGTACATATTCCTATGAAATATTTAATTTACAGCTTAATTTCGAAATTTTTAAGACAGGTTTGCTGAGAAAAAGTGCTTAATCATCTCTTTTTTGATCTTATGTTGTGGTTTGACAAAGGATCGTTAACTTTTTTCTATACAAAAAATAAAAATCTCACCAGAGTTCATTGTTGCAAGTAGTGATGGCAGCTGACGAGACGTTAAAATGTTCTTTCTTCAACGTTTAAAAAAGTCGCTAGTCTTGAAACGGAAGAAAGTGCTGAATTAAAGAGAAATGAATATAATGAAGAGGGAGATGGACGGAATAGAATGATGGCTTTTTTTATTTTGTATAAGAAAAACGTAGTTACTGATGTAGACTCGGAAAAGAAATTCTTTTTCTCTATTGTGTAAAATGGACGAAATGATGCTTTCTACGTCCAAGACATTAACTCGCATAGGTTGAAATCGCCAATCACGTACACTCGGGTGAGAAAAAAAATTCTTTCGATTCTCAGCTGCTCATGCAATACGATCAAAAGTAAACAATAAAATTGTTGACGTTATTGGTCGGATGCGACTTGAACGCTGCGCTAAACCGAACCGATTGAAGAAGGGGGTTTATTTGAAATTTTTATTAGTGTAGTTTGTGCTGCTGCGCGAACAGCTTTTCGGTGCGAGCAAGCAAAGCCATGTGTTCACAACATAAAATGGCGCATAATATATCCCTTTACAAATAAATGGGTGCCCACGCTTGTTGCCATTAAAAGGATATGAAAATCTTTGCATATCGTGTAGTTTAGGGGTGCACTTTTACAAACGTATTAGATGGGCAAAAAAAAATCATTTCTATCTCAGCTTGTGGTCCTTCCTTAATATTGATGAAAATTGCTCGTAGTTTACGTTTGGGTTTATAACCAAAAATTTTGTAATTTTAGATTTTATAGCAATGTATAAACTCGGTTGTTAAGGTAAAGGTAAAGGTTAAAACAAGGGTTGCAGAAAACAGTGATCACTGACGAGTTTTACTACAAGATTTAGTGGGAACATCTAATAAAAGTATCCGTTTTGTACTTTACCAAAATACCTTTACTGTATCAATATTTTATCCTAAGGAAAATGAAGTATCATATTCTGAACATAAACGTGTTCGTGCCAAAATTTGACAAAACAAAGATGAATTTTTACTTTGAACAAATATTTTCTTCTGGTTGAATAGATAGAGTAGGCTTACGTGTAATAGAATTATTATTCTTTTTAACAATTTTATGAACTTTAAAGTTTATGCGAGTGCATCCTGTATCATGCGGGTGTTTTTGCTGGGCGTAAATTCGTTTTCTAATACTTTGGCAAATATTTTAGAAAATTAATAAATGGGGCATAATTGTTTGGGTTTTGAATGTGGTTGGGATAGTTTTTGAGTAATGTATTTGGTCAGAAGAAGGTACCGGTATTTTGTCTCAAATATATCTATTTGAAAATGTCGATTATAAATATAATACAACGTTCTTTTGTGTAACATAATTGTGGTTACGCCACAATAAAATGTAAAACAAAACAAAGGTTCAGTTATAAAATGATACAGTCGCTGGTGCTAATAAAAATATTTTCCTTAGAAAAAAGAATTATTAGAAGTCCATTCCCATTTGAAAACCATTTTTAGTCGGTTCTAACAGTGGTTTCGGTGCAGAATGTTTATTGTACCCATAAAGAAATTTGCAAAATTAGTACTAAGTTGTTTACCCCAAAAACGGTTTGATTTAGATAGGAGAAACATCAACCGGTAAAGAGTGAAAATGAGAAAAAGAGATAATCCATTCTCATGTTGTCCACTTTAAAACAACTTTTTTGAACTGAGTTCTGATTTTTTTAAAAACTAATATACCGGTAATGTTGTAGACTGTAGTATACATTCGGTTCGAAAATAGTATGCACAACTGTAAGGCAGTTCGGGGTCTGACAAAGCTAAAATATCTCGATATGTTTAATTTTTTTTAATTTTTAATGATTTTTGTGTAATTATTGTAAGTCGTTGTTTAGCATGGGTAAAGCATTCCATGGCTTCGTATAACGCTGTGCGACGCTGATGTCACAATTCCTCTTTAGTCTTTAGATTGTTTTTTTGGTTGTTACGGAAAGTTGACGGCGCTAAGTTGTTCATTGATTACCTTTGTGATTCCGATGCCACATTTCATTCCCATGTCGAAATGTTCATACAGTATTATTACTGCTTACTTATCCAAGCTTACACGGATGGAAACGTTTTACGAGCATTTTTATTTTTTTTTACGTGGCATATCTCCTCCATGATGTCTCGACACGCTTTCGACCGCCAAATTGCAAGATATTATTTTACTTGATCTTTCTTTAACTTTGCGCTGCGTGATACACCCACGCGTTCTCCTCACGTTTAACGTCGCTGGTGGTTACAATAATATTATTATCATTAATAATACAACGCTTAATAATTTTCTTATCTATTTTTTAGATTGTATCAGGTAGCTGGATTATTGAATTGTATTTCGACTTATTAATAATGCTTTAATGGAGACGATATAATTTGATAAATAAACCACCTTACCTTAGAAACGTAAGAATACAATACCTAAGTACAGTGAAACCCGCTTATAGTGCGAATCCGCGTATAGTGCGACTATATTTGAGTCCCTAGAGATTAAAAGTCTGTATAACAAGCCCGCTTAAGTGCGCTCCACTTAATATAGAAATATTAATAGAAATTTTAAAAATTGTGAACTTTCTGGCAGTTTTTTCGTGCCAATTACAGTATTCATGTAAAGAAAAGCCAAAAAAATTTGATAAAATAATATTTTTGAGTAAATGTTTCATTTCACTAAGGAAATACTTTAAATTTTTAGCATTTTCCGGATATAGTGCGAACCCGCTTATAGTGCGAATTTTTTTTTTTTTTGGTTTCTTGAATCGCACTATAACCGGGTTTCACTGTAGTTTTATTAGTTTTTTTAATATAAAGATTATAAATGTTTTTACTAAAATAAAAATCGAAATTTTTAAATAATACCGGTACCTAATTATATTGATCATATTAATATACGATTATTAACCCTGAGACTTTGCAGTTATTAAATAAATAACTATCGCAAACTTATTCATAAATTAGCATTCAGAATAATATCAATTTAGTTTTTTTTTTTTTTTAAAAAAAACAGAGTTTAATATTTAACCATAATAATGTTATTTTTGAAATGTGTTTACAATATTTATTAATAAGTAACAATCTGGTATTGAAAAAGTTACTAAAACGTGTGACATGAACAATAAGTTTAAATTGGCAATAATAATTTATTGTAAAATTGTTCTCATAATAATTCATTAATATTATGAGAATAAAATCATGTTTTTATAAAATACACTGTACGGTACTTGAAATTTTAGCGTTAAAATAACTTTTAATATATTCTAATATATGCGTCGTTCCACGTGTGCGGTCGCAAATTTCCCCGTAATAGATAGGGCCAAAAATACTACCGTACGCATCATTTTATCTCTAGCCTACTCATCATTTTAGAAACTTTTTTGTGTGGGCGTCATAATATCACATTTATTGGGTTTAAAATAGTATCAAGAGATGAATGGAAAGTTTATACCGTAAGGATTATTGGCACAAGCGTATTAGAAGCACGAGCTTTAATTCTATTTTCAATCATAATGCACGTACATTTACCGTGCTTGTCAATAAATGGTAGCGAGAAGGCGATGCAAATGACGTCGATTGTACGTTGCTAGGTAAATAAAATGCAAGGTGTAAGTCGACCTTCGGCGCCTTATTGCAGCTTTAACCTTAAAACAAAGATTAGTTTATTGTGTGTGGGATACTTCACGCGCGCACCACTTTATCTACCAACCGTTGCACATTCGCTTCATTCGACGCACGTCTTTTATACTGTTACTTTGCAGACTTTAGTTTCTGTTTATTTTTATTATGCATTCTACATTTATTTTTAAACAGCAACCTACCCGCTGTATCGATTAAAAGAAGTAGCGGCCTAAAAATAGCGACTCGACGAAATTATTCACCTTCGACGTCAAGATTTTTACGTTTGTATAAATTCAGTAAAATTTGAATAGATTTTTTTTTTCTTCTAGTTTGTTTTCAGCTTATCCTTTTAAGGTTGGCGTAATAAGATGTTAATTAAAAATTTATTATATATAATAATTATTAATAGCATTAGGAATGGAAAAGTGCAAATGGTAATGCACTGTAAATGATAAAGAAAAAATAATAAGAACAGCTGCATTTGATGGCACTTGAAAGTGAAGAAGTGATACACGCTAGGTTTCTGAAATTGTTGACATTATGTCTTAGCATAATATTCCTATCTTAATACCGTACCGAAGATAAGATCTCCACTCTCAGCTGCGCAAACGCGTCAATCTTGTTCTATAGAAAGCATGGAGATAGTGATGGGGAAATAAAAGTGTTGAGAGGGAAAAGGGGTGAAAGGCGGCTGGTTGGGAAGGATGTAATCGATATTTAAGTGTTTACGAACGTATTTGTGTGCTCAGACACCTTCACCTATCAACAACATCTACTCGCATCAACCTGCGTTCCAAATTGCACTTGTATCTTATGTAGAAGAAAGTTGTTTTTTAAATAATAATAATAATAATAAAAAAAAAAGTAAGATAGAAAATTAATTACTTGTTCCTGTTTTTCAAACGCCTAAGTTGTTATTGACAGCCTGAAGGTTGACGGTATTGATCAAATATAAAGTGTTTACTAAAAATTATTTTTCTGACAAGTACATAATAATCAAATAGGTAGGCCGAGATGAACGATCTTTCCGAGGCGGCGATAAATTAAATTAAGTTTAATCAATTTATCTCGAATCTACGAATGAATAAATTAAATGTTTTAGAAAGAGAATTAAAAAAAATAATAAATGTTACGATGAACTTTTATTTGATTCAATAAATATTTATTTTTAGTTTTATTGTTTCAGAATTTTCATTTTGAATTTAATATTTTAGCAATTTTTTTTTAGGCGAATAAGATTTTGGCTTCTTCTTACGCATGCGCTTTGTTATCTAAAGTATAGATTTGTTGTCACGGAAATAGTTTCATTTGTTGATCGTTAATAAGGAGTTAATACACGTCTTCTTTGTTACACTTCGTATTCTGGTTAAAGATTAGATGGATTTTCGTTATTTTCTTTGTCATTATTTCTAAGTATCACATTATAATTCGGTTATAATGAATCTCAAGGGACTGGCAAAAATGTCCACTGTATCCGAGTATTCATTATATCAGAGTTGTACTGGGGTTTTTTTTCTTCTCCTTAATAATGTTGGTTTTTTGCAATAATGTAAGAGCGATTCTTGATTTTTTTTAATCAACCATTAAAACCAATCATTTTTAAAACTTAAAAAAATTTTAAAACGCAAACTTGGCAAGGTCGTGGCGTGCTATGATGAGCTGATGTAGTTATATAAGGCGCCACAGTATGTTGGCGCAAAATTGAGAAAAATTGTTAAAAATATTATTAATTTAACCAAAAAAAAGGGTGGGCTAAATTTGTCATTTTTGTCAAAAGCAAAATTCGCGTTTCGCAATTTTTGGTAAATTAATGGACAAATTGCTGAAGGGACTAAAAATTTGTTCCATAATATCCGAGGTCTATATTATAACAGAGTCTATTATATCCGAGATTGAACAACATTGGATTAATAGGATTTTTGCCGGGAACGGCAAATTTAGGCTACTATATTAGAGTCTATTATAACCGACTTATTTATTTTGAAAAATTGCTGAATTTTTAAATTTTTTTTTTGAAAATTGAATATATAATTTTTTAATATACAGTACCGTTATTATTATTACATCTGCACTGATTAAAATATTTTAAGTTGAGTCATTTTCTCTGTTAAAGATCAATATAGATGAATATTTAATGATGATTAAAAACCAGTAATTTTATTGGTACATGTAAAGAGAATATGCGCTGATTATAACAAATATCTTCAGGAAATTTATTCATAAAAAACAAACAATAATCAAAAGTACGTTATCGGCTTAAAGAAGGTCACTCTGTATATAAAAATATACAATTTGAAATCCACTATTACTATTGTCAAACAAATTTTAGCACTGTCAGTACTGTAACAACACCCTTCCAACTGTGTAATTTATCTTTTGCCCCTAAACATGGTGCATGTTGATAATTTCAAATTTTGAGTTGGCTAAGGGCTTGAATATTTTATTTTGTTATTTTTTTGATCTTAGATATTGTAAAATCGGAAAACATTTCCAAAAAAATATATATTTTTTTTATTTTCAAGGGAAAGAAATAATATTGTAGGTGACCTTTCAAAAAAATGTATCGGTACTAAAATGAAATCTATAAAACTATATTTAATGCCGTAAAAAATCGATAAAAGCGCGGAATTTTTTTTTTTTTTCATCTTCTTCCGGATTGTTATCGGAAAATGTTTGTGACTAAAAATGAAAAAAGCAATAGTTTGGGGAAAACGACGCATCTGGGAACAGTACTCGTGTTTCACTGCGTGTACAGGTTTTCTCTTTTATTACGCATGCTTACACGCACGTACATACGTAACGTACGATGTTTGATCGCATTTGTAATTTATTTCGGGTAAATTGAGATATTTATTTATAATCAATACTATCATCGAATTATACATAATAATATATATTTTGGACGAATAAAATATGAAATCGTAAATAGAAATAGCTGGGTGGAATGGCATAACTGGTTTTGAGAGGGTATACCGGAATTGCGTGTCATGTTTGTAGTTACTTAGTCGTAGGTGGCGTTGAGCGATTGGTGCTGAGGGAATCAAACATTGCTGAGTGGAAAATTGATGAAAGATGTATTTCAAAAGAGATTTACACTTTGCGAATCTGATGGGCCTCTAAGCTGGAATAAATTACGTTTTTAAAAATATTGTTTTCACCTCCTTTTTCGTGTTTTTTTTGCTTTTTGTTTCTTTCGTCTGAGTCGACCAAGCGAGCGTAAAATTCAACCGAAAGATAAAAAATATGAATGACGTTAAGATATGAAAGTGATAAAAAACGAACGGAATATGTTCGCTTTAATCGTTTTGAAAAATCAACGTTGCATAGTGTAAAAATGTCTGCTATTGTAAAAAGAAGGGAAAAATTTGTAGAGTTATTTGTTTAAAAAAAAAATATGACAAGATTTTGAAGTCGAAAAGATGTAAGATGAAGAATAGAGATTTTTTTTTGGGAAGATTTTCTTTTACTTTTTTATAACAATTTTTTTTTCTTTTTTTTTTTTAATAAAAAAAGATTTTCGTTTGAAGATTGAATTCCACCGATCAATGAATTTCCGCAACGTTTACATTTTCTTATGAGCTTTAAAGTGAAATGTTACTGGAAAGATATTCCTTAAAGAATTATTAATTTTAAGTTTTTTTTTTATTATACAGTACTTTACTTTTTAAAGTTATTATTTTTATTACTGATAATTCTATTAGTAAGCTTAATAATTATTTACAAGTCTACCGATGTTAGACACGATAAAACAACAAAGAGAAATGATGTCATAGATGACATATAGGAATGTTAACGTGTTAATTTGAGGTTCTTACTGTAATTTTCACTGGAAAAATTTCATGTTTACATCCAAATTTTAGATAGAATTTTCATTCGAATTTAACATGGTAAGACATAATAAAAACTAATATACTAGGGTTATTTGATAAGTAAGTTTCCCTCATCAAGAAAAACAAAATAATAACTACAAAATTGTAAACAATACAGTATTTATTTACCTTTGTACAATATTTTCTACATACACTGTAATTTTCACCCATTTCTGAGAATTTCCGGTACCTAAACAACAGCTTTTGAAAACCACTTTATAAAAATCTGCCGCCAATTAAGGTTTTTTCCATTAATTTTTTTAGTTTTGTTCACTTTTTTAAATCAGTTTTTTTTTTTCAGATTTTTTTTTCAGTTTTCATGTCTTTTTAAACTTTTTAATCAATTTTTTTAAAAATTTATTTACCGGGTACATCAATTTTAATTTTTTTTTTCAATTTACAGTAGTTATTAAAATTGAAAGAAAAAAAAATGATTTGCGAAATTTGGCGGCAGATAAGTATGAGGTGGGAATCAAAAAACTG
>JAQGAY010001363.1:0-14821 GCA_034698085.1 Polydesmus angustus | reverse complement strand
TTGCTGCTTTGCTAACTCGTCCCATTAATTAATTTAGACATGCTTTTTTACATTATGCCGACGAAAGTACATGAAAGATCCCGATTTTAACATTTTCATTATTAGTTCACGATACAATGTTATTAATTTAACGCGTTCAGTGTTAAATTTATTTTCATTTGTCAGATCTTCTAATAAGGTAGGAAAATACAAATTTTAGCCCTAGAATTAACCATTAGGCCTATTATTAAACGGTTGATTTCTGTTTATAGCAACCCATTATGTTTGAAAAGACAGATTGGTTAACAATTGAACCTACTTTGTCTCCAGTCGAAATTTTATTTTGGGAAACCGTTTTATCAGCCAATGAAATTAATTGCGATTACGTTCCTCATATGACAATAAGTCATCCACTCGAATCATCTAAGTGGAGCATACCATTAGTCTTAAGATTTGAGGAGGAATCAATTGGATCTCAAAAAGAAAATGTTTTTTCAGTAGTAGTACCGTCTTCAAATCTTAATAACTTATCAACAGCTTATCGAATATCTAGTCAAAATATTCTCGGTTGTAATGTTTTATCGATTGTTGACGATGACACGCCACAATTTCTTTTGCACAATAGATGTCCAGTTGATCTTTTTATTGCTCAAGGATCTATATTTACATTGGATGATGGTAAATTAGTTTGACTTTGAATGTTTAGTCAATGGTTAACTAACGATGTATTATATTTTTATTTACAGGCGCTGATACAGTTGTTCCGGACGACATTTTAAATACTCCAGCAAACGAGTTGTCAGTGGTTGAATCGCTTTCCTCTTTGTATTATACCTTGCCGTATGTTACCCAGAAATATCCTCAAATATACGATCCAGCCACTTTACCTCGATTACATCTAGCAGAAGGAACTTTAAACAATAGCAGTGGCATAGAATGGAGTAACGGAATTTATTTGAATTCTGACGCAGATCAATTTATAACTGTTCCAAATTGCGGAGATGTTAAAATTCACATGAGGACAACGTCAGTGACCACTCACATCTTTTTTGATCCCGTTAATCGAATTGAAGTAACTGCCAAAGAAATTAGGAGTAGAATAAAACGAAGAACTGGAGAAACAATTGTGGGATCGTCCGGTCGCAAATTCAATAAATCTACTAAATCCGTAACACCAATACCAAAGTGGCGAATTGACGAACTAGAAGAAACATCGTTTATGACATCGCCGACGCCTTCAACACCGACTGTTAACAATAGAGAATTAATTGACTGGTCATTTTATGGGGTGGGACATTTATCGCATATTTGCTTGATAGTTTACGGACTGGATGGAGAAATAATCCGAATAAACGTTGACCACTTTATTGTGTCCACGAGGTCTGTTTCTGATTTAAGTACTCAAGCAAAAGATTTTTATCTTCCAGCTGAAAGAGCCAATCGGAATTGGCAAAGTATTCTTCAAGAATTAATTATTTGTGTTGGTGATCTTCAAATAGATAATCAGCTTATTGCAAGCGGCGGATATGATTTTCCCGTTGTTCTTTTGAGGCAAAATGAAACTTCAACGGATGTGATTTGGACTGAGATTTCTTCTGCACGGCGACATTCGTTAATGACTGTGACTGCAGCTATTCAGGGGTATAACGCCTACTCCTCCAAATGGTTGATTAAGGATATAGAAATTAAATTGCAACCAATTGCTTTTTACGTTGAAGATGCACTTTTATATGGCATTATTGATGTAATGAAAAATGTCCAATGGTCCCATCCAACTTCGAACAGACTTTTTAACTCATTAGTGAAACCGCCTTCAACTTTGGTATTACGTCGTTTAGTTGTTCATCCTATTTCATTACTTTTGAGTTTACGGGTATCGTCAAAATTTTTCATTGCTTTTGATCACACACCGCTCAATTTTAAGTCTTTCGAAAGAACCCGTATATGTACAACGTGGCATCGTTTAGGACATACACTTGCAGTTCATTATATGTCTGGAGCTTTGGTTTGCGCAGGTTTGTTCGCATATTACTTTTATACCGGTAATTTCACATTTGCTAAAACTTTGATTGAAAATGTTAATAGGTTGGGTGATAGGTTCGATGGATTTGCTGGCCAATCCTGGAGGATTCGCGAGAGCAGTAGGCACTGGTTTTTCTGATCTTTTTCGTTTACCTTATCGTGGGTTTTTGAACGGCCCTTGGTCATTTATATCGGGTATAATTCAAGGAACCTCTTCATTACTTAATCACATTGGATCTGGAACAGTTGTTTCAATTACAAATTTGGCATCAAGCATTTCTAGAAATATGGATTATTTTTCAATGGACAACGTTCATCTAGAACGAAATGAAGAGTTAAGGCGGTGTCCTCCTCAAGGACTAACAGCAGGACTTTCACAGGGTTTAACTGGTTTGGGAATAAGTTTATTGGGTGCAATGGCTGGAATAGTTCATCAACCGTTACAATCGATTCATGATCGAACTACTGAACGACCATTAACTCGTACAGCTGCAGGTATTTTATCGGGAGTTGGAAAAGGACTCGTTGGAGTAGTAGTGAAACCGATTGGAGGTGCAGCCGAATTTGTTGCTCAAGCAGGGCAAGGTACGTCGGTATGATTTAATTTTTATCTATTTTCTTAAAATTTAATTTGATTCTTTTAAGGTATTCTGAATGGTGCTGGTTGGATAAGAGTGCATAAACCAAGATATGAACCATCAGTGAAAAATCCTGCCAACAATTCAAATAGTTTACTCAAGTACGTTTGGAAAATGTTACCAAATAGTAAATTTTCAAGCGACCTCATAATGGCTGTTGAAGCTACACATATTAATCCAAATGGCAACTACTTGGCCATCACCTTATTATTAACTTCAGAAGTATGATATCTTTTAATGTTTTTTCTGCTCCAGAAGGCAATTATTGTTCTAAAATAGCTTTTTTTTTTTCAAGATTCTTTTCATCGTAAGTCAAGATTCCGATAATCAACAGCAGGCATTTAGTCTTACTGAATTAAATTGTCACGGTGATGATTACGATCCAACACTAATAATGTTCTTCAATAGAGAAGTGATCGATGATGGATTCAAAGTGTGCTTGACAAGTTCATATATTGAATTACTTTGTAATATATTTTTTTTTCTAGGGCGAAAATAATCAAAGTACTAGAGTTGCAGAATTTGTAGATCGGACATCTAAGTACACGATCAAAGGAAATCTGGATGAATCACAAAAGATTACAATTGATGAACTAGAAAACTACTCTTCATCATCATCATCTCCGTCATATCGAACCGATCCTTGGAATAGTAAGACCCCTACTTTAAATTATTATTTACATCCACGTTTTCGTGACACTTTCCTAATCTGTTATACAATTGCACAAAGAAAGCTAATGGGACAGGGTTTTAACTAAATCGGTTAGTGACAATCAGTCCTAAAATTCAAAAAATTATATAATATTATTTGTTTAAAAGTCTATAAATAAGGTATTACAATAACTAGTCTGATTAATGTAAAATTTGATGATTTATTGAGCGAAACAAACATAAACAATTGCTAGTAAAAAAAAGTTGCAAAAAAGGTACAAGACATGAATTAACATAAACTTGCCGGACTTGGTGGAATACTATCCGTTACTGATCGGCCGTCGCTCGTGCCAGCAAGCGATATTGAAGTTTTATCTCCATAACCGGGAAATGCTCTTCTAGGCGACTCTTTATTCAACCAATGTCGAACCAAATGATTGCAGCCCACATTCACTGGTTGGTTGTTGGGTGCTTTACATTTAGTAGAAGTTTTTGATTTGGCTGGCTTTGACCTTTTCCGATTGACACTTAAATTAACATTTAAATAGCTAAAAATATTATTCTGCTCGATTTGGAATTTCTTGATGTTTGGCCGGTTCTTATTCTGTGACTGGTGAATTATTTTATCATTACATGTACCAAAAGCTCCGAAACTAACGCTAGGCTTCTTTGCAGTATTTTTTAAGAATTCTGTTGAACTTTTAACGGATTTAGTATTGGAGCACTTTCTAGGCAGTTTATCTTTTGTTAATTCTTGTTTAGAATAAACTTTTTGAGTACAAGGCTTTGGATCGTCACCAGTCATAAGGCGATTCGTTTCAGATTTACTATCCAAAACATTAGGTTGCACTGCAACTGAGTTTGAAGATAAATTCGTTATTACTGTTGCCGAAGGTACGTTATTTTGACTAGCATCATCATTTAATAATGTCATTAAGTTGGACAGTTGATTTTCATCAATAGGTGTGTCTAATAAGGAATCAATAGTATTGAAGTCCACAGAATTATCTATAGATTTAGGCTTTTGAAGGGTCGACAAATCTTTTGACGAGGCTTTTCGAGGTACTCCAAAAGGAAACAAACACTATAAAAATAAATAAAGAATTACGAAAAATACCATTTATAAATGTGAAAGAAATCAAAATATTGATCAGAATCTTATTATGACTTACCATTTTATTATCACAAAGAGATACTGTTTCTTCAAAATTAATGTTATATTTTCTTATTTTACTTTGGACACCTGTTTTAGCACACTCCTCGCACAAATCGGTTTCGTCAATCATCTTTTTAATATACAGTAGTTATTTAAATATTGAAATACAAGTTGAAATGTTTATTACAAGTGCTTACCGGTTTAGCAAGAACATGCCGATTTCAAGCACGTGTATAAAAGCGTCGGAATAAGTTAGCTACAGTAGAAATAAATTAAACTTTTCCCAATCAAAAGCACGTATTAACTGTTTGAAATAATTAATATATTTTGAATTTAAAAGCATCCATCGTTCTCCTAAGAAATACCCGATCATCGTCTTTATTCATGAACAAAACGCACATGTTACGATTATAGCCTCAAACCCAGACTTCTACGAATTTGTAAAATTAATGGACCACAGCAATTAGTCTGTTCATTCCGCAACGCTACAATAACGTAACATAATAACAAACTAAGTACTTAGGCTAATAAAATATTTTGCAATATTTTATAAATTTATTTAAATTTAATGTTACAAGTAAATAAAACTAGTTTACTTTATAATTCCTTCTATATAACTCCTTGCTTTATATCTAAACTTTTAAAGCGGTAAATTGTGTATGTGACGTCACTAACGTTTTTGATGATTTTGTCTTTCAGAACACCGTAAGCGGCTAAATTTAAAATAACCGTTGAGGTAGTATTCATTTTATGAAATTTTGATGAAAGTGTAAAAGTTTTTAATTATGATATAATATTATTGTAATAATAGTATTTGTTATCGTTTACTTTTTAAAGATGGATGAACCAATTTCATCTCGTACGGTTCGCATGAACCAGCTTTTAATGGGAAAGACTACTAAAACAACAGGCGGGCAAATATTGAGCTTGGTAAATCGAGAATGTCTTTTAGACTCACTTTTTGTATTATATGAAGAATGTAATAATGAAGAGTTACGTAAAGATAAATACATATTGGCGTTTATTGAGAAGTGTAAGTTGATTTACAAATATTCATTATAAGTTTGGCCTCGATTAATATTTTTTAAATTTTAGTTCGTGCTGCTATTGTTGAATTTAAGAAGCTTCGCGTCAATCACAATGATTTTGAAATTAAGCAAGTTATCGGAATGGGTCATTTTGGACACGTTCAGGTCGTCCGGGAGCGGCAAACCGGGGACGTATACGCTATGAAAGTTTTAAGGAAAAGCGACACTTTATCGAAACAAAATGTGCGTTAATGTTTTGGTCAAATGTTGAAATTTAAAGTTAAATTAATTATTAATTCTAGGTTGCCTTTTATGAAGAAGAACGAGATATCATGGCTAAAGCTAACAGTCTTTGGATCACGCAATTACAATACGCATTTCAAGACAAAAATAATATTTATCTCGTAATGGAATATCATCCAGGTGGTGATCTTCTGAATTTACTCGATCGATTTGATGATGTTTTCCCAGAAGATATGGCTCGCTTTTATATTGCTGAAATTGCAATTGCGATCAATGTTCTTCATAACATGGGATACGTCCATAGGTAAAAATTTAAAGAAAATGTATAGTACATATTTAAAATATTTTTATAAACATTTATAGAGACATTAAACCAGATAACGTACTACTAGATCGAACGGGTCACATTAAATTAGCGGACTTTGGTTCTGCTGCGCAATTAACAGTTCATGGCACCGTCAACAGTAAAATGCCTGTTGGGACCCCCGATTACGTTGCGCCTGAAGTGTTAGCGTGCTTAGAAAATTGTTCAGGGACTTATGGAAAGTCATGCGATTGGTGGTCTCTCGGTATAGTTGCTTATGAAATGTTGTTTGGAAAGACTCCTTTTACTGACGATAAAGTTGTCACTCTTTACAATAAAATTATGAATCATAAAGTATTAGTTTTTAAATATAATTATGCTTAAAATAAATTTAATAGCGTTTATTTTCAGGCGACGTTATTATTCCCAGACGAAAGTTTAATATCCACCGCGGCAATTTCTTTGGTTCGCGGTTTGTTAGATGAAGTTGAGAATCGGCTTGATTATTCCCATGTAGTTAAACATCCATATTTTGAGTTTTTAATATGGGAGACAATTCGTGACTGTAATTTTTGGAAATACTTAATAATGGCTTATTGTTTTACAAACTTTTTTGTTAATAGATCCTCCTCCCTTTGTTCCTGTTGTCACTTCTCAAGATGATACATCCAATTTTACTGAGCTAAAACCGGTTCAGCACAAGCCAGATTTAAGCTGGCAGGACAAGAGTGGATTTTCTGGAAAAAATTTGCCTTTTGTTGGATTTTCTTATACTAAGCTTATGGAAGCGCCCCAAGAAAGGTAAAAAATCTTTTTTTAATTAAATGATTTTTTAACTGATGAAGTTTTAGTTCTGAAAATGGGAAATCTGTAACTGTCTCAAGTCGTCGTGAGTCTAGTTTTAATAAACAAATGCATACACTATTGGAAAGAAATTCAATGTTGGAAAAGCAAGATATCATCAATTTAAGTAAAATTAAAAGCTTAGAACGTCGTTTGAACGATGAGGAATTTAGATCGAAATGCTTAAGAGATAAGTTGATGAAGAAAAAAGAGCAAGTTAATGTAATGTGTTTTTGAGGGGTTATTTTAAATATTGTTTTAATTGTTGGAAAATATTTCAGGATGTGCAGAAGGTAAGGGAACAAGAACATACTAAACGATTAGAAACCGAAGCAAAAAGTGTCGAACTAATTAAAGAAATGGAAAAAAGAAAAGAATTGAAAATGAATTATATTTTTCAGTAAATTTTTACTTTTTGTTGTATTTTAAACGACAATATTTTAAGTTTGTCTTATATTACAGACAAGAACTAGAACGATCGTTTTTGAAATTAAAGAAGTGTGAAGACAAGTATGCAGAAACTTTAAACGAAAAAGATGCTCTTCAAAGGAAATATGAAGAACTTGCTAAGCAAGTTGAATTTTATAAGAATCAAACCAGTATTAATATTGAAAAGGTCAGTTAGAAAATCTTTACAGTTTTAACATTTAGCAAATTTTTATTAAACTATATTTTTAGACCTCTCGTCGATCATTATCGTCCGATGTCATTCAAATAGAGACACTGCAAAATAAAATTGGGACGTTGGAACGAAATGTTGAAGAGGTTATATAATATTATTTTTTTTTAACATTTTAATTTTTAATTATTTCTCTGTTTTCCATAATTACAGATCAATAAAAAAAATCGGGCTTTAAAGGAAAAGCTCAATAGCGCTCAAGAAACTACAAAGCAACTCGAAGTTCAAATCAATCAGTTGGAACGAACTTCTAAATTGACAGAAGATCACAAGTCCGCGTATGAGAAAGATTTATTAGAAAACATTGCCGAATTACAAGTAGCATTATTTTATTTTCTATAATTGTGTGCATTGAAGTGTTTATATATTCAATTTTTAATAGGAAAAATTGAATAAATCACAACAACAGTCGACTGATGTAAAGAATAAATTAAAAGACAAAAATATCGATATTGAAGTTATGGAGAAAAAAATTAATTATTTGTACAACGAAAATGAAAAACTTAAAGAACAAAATCGGAATTTACTATCTGAAAAATCTGATGGCGACAAAGTCAGGGTCGTTTTCAAAAATGAAGTAATGTTTACTTTTATATTTAATTCACTTTTATACTTCATTGTTCAACTTTTAAAATTGTAGGAATTTCATGATGAACTTAACATACTGAAAAACAAAAATTTTCAATTGCTGGAGGAACTCATTCAATGGAAACAAAGCGATTTGGAAAAATCTTATATGGTAGATGAATTAAGAAGCCACGTCTCCGTTTTGGAAGAAGGGTTGAAGCAGTCAAGTGTGGAAAGCTTTTTCAGCGTAAGCAGTGGTAGTGAAGAAGAAGCAAGAACTGAGAAAGATGACCGAATAATTACACTGAGTTCTGAAATTGTGCTATTAAAGGCAAAAATTTCTAATTTGGAAACTCAATTGGAAAGATCGAAAGAAAACTTAAATCGTGAGAAACAGGAAGCTCGGGATACTCGTTCGGAGTTTTACAAGGTAAGTGTTTCATTTGTAACTTTGGTAATAATGTGTTTATTATATAAAAATAAACTTGTATCTAGACTGAAAGGGAATTAAAAGATTGTAAAATTGATTTAAGAATTGCACAACGTGAATGCAAAGCTGCGGTTGAACAGCTTAATGCAAATCAGTCAAAAACTTCGAAAACAGAAAGTGAAAAAGAAAATCTTTTAAAGAAAATTTCTGAATTAGAACTTAGTTCAAGTCAGTTAGAGAGCGAGTTACAAAAAGTCACGTTAAGAAAAGATTTCAATGAAAGAAAATGGAATGTATGTATTTCGGGTTTATTTTATTGACTTGCAACTAATTTAGTTTTAAAATTTTATTTAGACCGAAAAATCAGGATTTGAAAATCAAGTGGTGGCTTTGAAAACTTCAAATGCGGTTAATAATATTTTGAACAGTCTGCAACTTGAGGGATTTTACTAATTTTATTTTATTTAATAGGAACTTAAAGATATTAAGATAAAATTAAATCAAGCCGATGACAGAATTGCTGAATTATTGACCAAAATACAAGTCAGAATTTTTTTATCTTTGTTTTTGTATGAAATTTATAATTATACTTTTGTTAAGGCGTTAGAAAAACAAACAAAGATGCAAGAAATAGAAGCAAAAGACTGGCAGGATACCAAAATCAGACTGAAGGAAAATTTAAAACAAGAGGTTGAAAAACGACAAAATCACGAATTGGTATTCATAATGCATTCAGTTTTAAAATAAATGTTTGATATTTAACTGAATTTTTAGAATGCTAATTTGCTTCGTGGTATTGCTGCTGACTTAGAAGACCAAGTTCAACAGCTAACATCACTCGTTGCAATTCACGAAGTTGAAGAAGTCAGATTAAAAGATGAATTGGCTCGTTTATCTAACGATCTAAAAACTGCCAAATCTGACTTAGCAAAAGAAATTTTAAATACCGATCGAGAAAAAGCAAATTTGTAAGAAAAATGAATTTGCTTTGTAAAATAATTATTATAGCCTACTATATTTGAAAAAATAATATGAGCTTTTTTTTTTATTATGTAGGCAAGCAGCTAATAAAAAAGTGAGCGATTTGGAAAGCAAGCTAGAAATGAAAATTATTGATAAAGATAAAGAAATGAGTTATATAATTGATCAGAAAAATGAGTATTATGCGAATGTAATGAAATTAAGTCAATATGTGGACACTATTAAGGAAGAACTGGAAAATAAGGAGCACGACAGCGACTTTTATTTACAAAAAATTGCATCTTTGACGGCTGAAAGCGATTTAGTTAAAGAACAGGCAGCAATTCTATTAACTAAAATCCAGTCTCAAGACGAGAGCAAATTGATTTTAGAAAGCAAACTCGACGACGCCAATGCGAAAATTGATGAGTTGGTGGAGAAGTTTACGGAGCTAGAAAGCACATTTCAGGAAAATAAGACTACACATTATTCAGAAAAATTTAAACTTGAGGAAAAAATTGCACAACAAACTAAACTAATAGATTTCCTTCAGTCGAAGCTTGAAACACCCGGAAAGAAAAAGAAAGTATGTACCCAACTTTGATGTTTAATTATAATTAATTTTGATCATAAAATTCTAATCTCCTTAGACTTTACAAGAAAAATTGTTTGGTAGAAAGCAAACTGTAGTAGTTTCACCCAGTATGACGAAGAAACCTCATTATAAAATAGAAATGTCTCCATCTAAGATTTATACTTACCCAGGAAGAAGAAAAGACTGTACATGTATATATTTTATAATGAAAAACAATAGTGTTATGTAATTTATAATTTATTTTTTTTTAGCTTCTAAGTTGAAATCTGAATTTGATGTACGAGACGCATTACATTTATCTAAATCACCTAATGAAGAAAGAAATTTTAATGGTTTAAGGTATAATTGCATATTATAAATTAAACTTTATACACATTTTAATGAGTTGATCTTAGGCATCAAAAGAGTGAGCCTATTTCCACAAGCGAGCGTATGCATCATAACATTCCTCATAGATTTAATATTGGCTTATGTCTTCATCCAACAAAGTGTGCCGTTTGCATGGAAAATATTAATTTTGGTCGTAATGTTGCTCGATGTGAAGGTTGAAAATATTTGATTACCATTCGCATTTTTTAAATTATGACATTCACATTATGCATTTCTAGAATGCAACGTTCCCCTACATCCTAAATGCTCAAATTCTATGCCTGATACCTGTAATCTACCAATTGGACTTATGCAACATTATCGCCATTCAATGAAACAAAAGCGACATAATATTAAAACCGAAAAATCTTCTGAATATACGGATGTCGACTCGTCTATTTGTGGTTGGCTTAAAACTTTCAAGTGAATATTTTATACTCTTAATGTTTTTTGTTACGTTTAATTTTTGATTAATTTTGTGTCTATTTTCAATTAAAGATCTGGAAATGGTAGCCAAAGTTGGGATCGCTTATTTGCAAAATTAAAGGGGAACCATTTATTTTTTTATTCTAAAGAAGATTGTGATTCATCGCTCGACTCTATAGACATCAGCCCATCCGACGGAATCGTCAAAGTTGTAGAAGTAGTTTTGCCAAACGAATTAAGTGGTCAAGCTAAAAGCGATATGCCATTCATTTTTAAGTTAGAATTAATACCTTTAACTACTTGTTGGCCTGGAAGGTAAATTATGAAGAAAATATGATTATTTTTTATGATGTTAACCAAGTCTTTTCTATATTTATGATGAATGTTAGGTCCGTATATTTAATGGCTTGCAGTTTATCGGACAAATTAAACTGGGTTTCCACATTAGAAAAAATTGCTAATTTAAATCCTAATGTCTGCAAAAATATTTGCGTAAATTCTTATTATTTATTTTAAACTTTAATTTTTTAATTAAACTTAATTATTGTAATTAATTTATCTTTTTCTAGGGTGATATTGGCACCAATCTGTTGTCCATTAATGATGCCAAAGGCGTAGACTTGAATTGCGTTGTTTATTTAAACGATGATGTATGTATAAGTTGATTATGTGTTGCAGTACGGTAAATAGTTTTATAATGAATTTTTTTTTACCATATTTAGACTATGTTAGTTGGAGCTGAAGAAGGTTTATACGTTGTTGATCTGATGAATAATAGTCGATGCATTCTTATTACACACTTTGTATCAATTATTAACATCCAGTGGGTGGCTTCTTTAAACATTGTTATCCTAATAACAGGTACTTTTTCGAATTAATTTTTAAAATTATTTTATAAAATGTCTCGCTCTACTAAAGGCACCGACCATCGACTGTATTGGATCGAAGTTAACGCTCTCAAAAAGATAATTAATGGTACGGTGAAGTATAAAGCCGAAGCACTGCAGTTGCTACATCCAATTGAAAATATCGAAGCTTGCCATCTCATTACTATTTCCGAATCGGGTAACAACGTTTTATTATGTGCGGCTACAGCCGAGAAAATCTCAATTTTGAAGTGGAATGCGCAGATGAAGTCTTTCTTCTTACGCAGAGTAAATTCTATTGTAGCGCTATTATTTCATTTTGCATTCATTTTATTGTTGTTGCGAAGATTTTGTCAACGGCTGAACCCTGTGGCTGCGCGCTATTTACTTCGGATTCATTAATAATGGGAACTGATAAATTTTATGAAATCGATTTGCAAACATTTACAGTTGAAGGTAAATTTAGTTTTTTTTTATGAAAATTTTATTAACAATTAGTATTTTCAGATTTTTTGGACGAATCTGATCTATCCTTGAAACATGTTATTATGAGCGCAACAGAGATGCAGAGTTTTCCCGTCGCCATTTTCCAAATTGCTTTAAGTGGTCTGCCTGAAGAATATCTTGTTTGTTACCACGGTAAGCTTTGTAAATGTTGCGGCAATATATCTTGATTTAATAAATAACTTATTTTAGAAATGGGAGTGTTTGTTGATAGTTTTGGCCACCGAAGTCGCTCCCAAGATGTTACGTGGTCAAGAATTCCGTTAGGATTCGGCAAGTTTTTATTTAACAAACTTTTAAACAATTGTATTTATTGGGCAGATTTTAAATTCTTTATTATAATTAGCTTTTAGATGGCCTTATTTGTACATAATACACTTTAGTAGCATTGAAGTAAGGAAGATAAGTGTTCATCGGGACGAGTGGTAATTTCTGCAATTGCTTATTTAAACTACTAATAAAAAACTGTTTTACATTGAATATAGTTTTGAAATGCAAACTCATATTGATATTGCTAGTCCTCGTCATTTGGGCAACGGATTTGAAACGGGAACAATTGTTATTGCTACAACAAAGGATGATAGTGTTGATATTTTAAGTTTTGACGGAGAACTGGCGGTGAAACAAAGAATGAGTCGATTGCAAAATGAAAAGTAAGTTATTTTGTGAGTTTTATATATTTTGATGTAAATATTTTAATTTTTTTTAGTAACAATGAAGAAGCTGACGATTCAGATTCCATTTTTTCATTTACTTCATCCGTTTTAGAAGCACTAGAAGAAAGTGAACTGTAAATTTTATCGCTAACTTTATACACTTCTGTTGCATTTTTATTGAAGTGTTATTTGCATAATGAGTTAATTTTTTTAAAGCAACTTTTTATTAATGAGCATTGTATTTTTTTGCATTGATAATACTACAACTAAAATAATAATAAACATGTTTTTTGTAACATTGATTGTTGCTGAAGCGCTGTTTCTAAAAATTAGTGTTACAATTAATAGAGTTTGCACATAACCATTTTTAAAGCCCTTCAAACATTTCATTCAAATATGTGACGTCTTTTAATGTGCCTTTCGCTAGTGTGCGCGGTAGCACGCAAGCCATTTATTTTTTTTAACTTTTTCGGTTCCAAAGTTATTACAAACGCACACACAACGTAAACAATCAATAAATTTGGAACCGAAAAATAGAAATAAATGGCTTGTGGCATTGTTTTCCGGACGTCGTTTTCAAATAAATAAATTTAAAAAAATGCTAATACTGTATGTTGGTCAAAAAATGCGCGTTGTGCTTTGATTTGCATATAATTGATACCTTTTTATGCAGAAAAATGTGCGCAATTTTTGCACAAACGTTTTTGCAAAGGTCATGCATAATTTTTGCAAAATATTTTGCGCATAGTCCTGAAAAAAGTTTGTTTATACAATGCATACTTTTGCATAAAAATTTAATATTTTTGGGATAAATTATGCATAATTGTGCATACAAATTAACATATTTTTTAACATATTTTAATAGAAATGTTTTCAATTGTTTGTCAATTTATGACTCAGTTAAATTGTTGTAAAAAGTATGTTGTGTTCATTGAGTATGTGGGGGCCTTTTTTTGCGTTACATTCGTTTTTCATTTTAAAATCAATTTAAACATAATAATTTTTATTATACTGTACATCTATTTCATTTTTTCTTGGATTTTTAACACAGGTTTTGATTCTCCCACAAAAAAAAATTAAGTATACAGTATATTTAAATTATTGAATTGTATATTTAAATTGATTTAAAAGTCATCCTCTGCTCTTATTTATAAACCCCTGGATTAAAATCCAACCAACTACCTTGCCAAGTTGCCAACAATCTACCTCGGGATTTCACAATGCTTTGATTTTGAAATAGCTGATCGTGTTGCGCATGCGCGTTGAAAGCCTGATAGGAGCAGCCGACAGAAAAACAGGTGTTTACGACGCGAGCGTGTTTTGATTCTAGTTTGGATATTTTTCGCGTAAATGTAATTTATTAATCCATTTATAATTTTAGTAATAAGATTATAGTTTAGAGATTATGGAGGCGTCAAGTGTTTCGTGTTCGTTAAGCAGTCTACCAGTCCGATGATGAAAGAATTAAAAAAAAAAGATCATCTTCACAATTCCCTGGTTTGGATTCAAGGCTACGTTAACCAAGTAGGCCTACAAATTACTCCTCATTCGTTGCTAAAAAAACCGGTAATTTTAATTACAGTATTTTATTTCTAACATACGATATGATAATCTTTATGCGACTTATGAATTCGGTGTAAAATGTGCTATATTTGGGGTACGGCAGGCTGCAGCGCACAAATCGCCGTCACCTGGATTTTGTCCAGTCCTGGCGAAGCGACGTGGATGAATGACAATTATCATAAAATCCTAATTGTTAAAATAGTGCTGAACAATTCAACAAAAAAATAGACACGTACGTCACGTCCTCGGCATTATTTAACATGGGGTAAAATCAAAGTATGTTTAAAATAATTGGAAAATGACTCTTTCGATGTAAAATGATTTCAGAAACACGATTCCGGG